>CAUYLG010050954.1:12500-82808 GCA_963573385.1 Cacajao melanocephalus | reverse complement strand
TAACCTTTTTATTTTGAAATAATTATAGACTCACAAGAAGTTGTAAAAATAGTACTAAGAGTCCCATGAACCCTTTACTCAGCTTCCCCCAATGATGACATCTTAGCTAACTGTGGTATAATTTCTTTTTTTTTTTTTTTTAAAGACGGGGTTGGCCGGGTGTGGTGGCTCACGCCTGTAATCCTAGTACTTTTGGAGGCCGAGGTGGGCGGATCACCTGAGGTCAGGAGTTCAAGACCAGCCTGGCCATCATGGTGAAACCCCATCTTTAAAAAACAAAAACAACAACAACAACAACAAAAAGACGGGGTTTCACCATATTGGCCAGGCTGGTCTCGAACTCCTGACCTCAGGTGAACTGCCCGCCTCAGCCTCCCAAAGAGCTGGGATTACAGGCGTAAGCCACCGTGCCCGGCTACTGTGGTATAATTTCAAAGCCAGGAAACTGACATTGGTACAATACTGTTAACTAGACCTACAGACTTAGCCAGTTTTTACATCCACTCCTGTGTGTGTGTGTATGTGTGTACCTAGTTCTTTCTATGCAGTTTGGTCCCATTTATAGATTGCTACAAATACAACTATAAATCAAGATAGAGAGCTGTTTCATCACCATCAAGGAACTTCATCGTGTATCCCTATCTCTTTATCGTTATATCCACTTGTCTCCATCCCTGGCAACCATTAATCTGTTCTCTACCACTATAGTTTTATCCAATATACCATTATATAAATGGCCCTTAAACAATGCAGGGGTTAGGGGCATCAACCCCCTGTACAGTAAAACATCCACGTTTAACTTCTGACTCCCCCAGAACTTAACTACTAATAGCCTACTCTTGACTGGAAGCATTACCAATAACATAGTCAACACAAAAATAGACTAGTAGCTACATATATTTTATGTGTTCATGACATACCTTTTTCTTAATTTTTTTTAGGTATTTCTAGGCTACATGGTTCATCTGTTGAGTTTCTTCAAATTGTTGCAGATCTCCAAAAAATGTTCCAATATATTTATTGAAAAAGATCTGTATATAAATGGATTCACAGTTTAAGCCTGTGTTGTTCAAGGTCAACTGTAGTATTTAATGTTTTTCTATTGGCTTTGGCTTTTTACACTAAAAAGCATGGCGCTCTTGAGATCCATCCAAGTTGCTGCATGTATCAATAGTTTATTCCTTTTTATTGCTGAATAATATTCCATTAGGTGGATATATAAATGTTAAAGGACATTTAAGTTGTTTTCAGTTATTTTTTCAATTGTAAATAAAGCTGCTGTGAACATTTGAATGCAGATTTTTGTGTAAATGTAAGTTTTCATTTCTCTAAGCATAATGCCCAAGAGTGCAACTGCTAGGGCTCTGGGTAAATGCATATGTTTAGTTTTATTAGAAACTCAAACTATTCCAGAATGGCTGTACCGTTTGACATTCCTACCAGCAATATATGAGATATCTGGTTTATCCACATCCATGCCTGCATTTTGTGTTATCATTATTTAATTTTAGCTGTTCTAATTGGTGTGTGGTGATATCTACTATATTTTCAATTTGTAGTGAAACTAATTTTAAGAATATTTTTAACCCAATATATCCAAAATATTATCATTTTAATATGTAATCAAGATAATATAATGAGGTATTACACATTCTTCTTGAAATCCAATGTGTTTTACACGTGAAACACAATTCTGACTAGACACATTTTAAACGGGGTGGCTACCATGTCAAAAATCGCAGTTCCAGAGCAGAGGAAGTAAGTGACTAACTTCTAGATTAAATTATTGAATTGTATGTATTTTTATACAGGAAATATAACTTTGTTTTTTCTTTCACAGGAAAGGAATAACAAAACATTCTCTTAACCATCATCCTCCTCCAGAGAAGCTGGAGGAAATTTCCCCCACCAGTGACAGCCATGAGAAAGACACAAGTTCCCAAAGGTAATAACACAAAAGCATACTTGTTTACTTATTGCACTTGCTTATGGCAAAGGTTTTGTTTTTTGGCTTAGGGTTGGTATCAAGCCTTGTGCTAATGAAAACAAAATAAGGATTTTTGCCATGTTTTCAGTACCAGTTAGTTTTCATTCTGAAACAGCTAATGACAGCATCATAGGTATTTTCATAACCTTTGAGAAGTAGTATTATAAAATAATTAAGAACATGGCTAATCTGCTACAGGATTAGAGTGAAAACAAACAAACAAACAAAAAAACAGAACATGGAGCTTGGTACTTATAATCCCAGCACTATGGGAGGCCAAGAGGTGGGAGGATCATTTGAGTCCAGAAGTTTAAGACAAGCATGGGCAACACGGCAAACCCCATTGCTACCAAAAAAAAAAAAAAACAAAAAAAACCATAGCCAAGCATGGTGATGTGCACCGCACCTGTGGTCTCAGCTACTAGGGAAGCTGATATGGGAGGATTGCTTGAGCCCAAAAGGTCAAGGCTGCAGTAAGCTGTGTTTGCACCACTATACTCCAGCCTGGGTGAAAGAGCAAGACCTTGTCTCAAGAAAAAACATTAACAAATAAATATCAGAAAGAGCAAGATTATAAAAAACAATAAAATAACATAACATAAAAAAGAACATGGACTCAGGAGGAGTCTGACATCTGATTTGTAATCCTGGTCCTGTAACTTATTAGCTGAGTAACATTGGGCAAATTACTTACCTGATAATAGTGTATCTTATAGCAGCAGTCTCCAACCTTTTTGCCACCAGGGACCAGTTTTTTGGAAAATAATTTTTCCATGGACTGTGTGGTAGGGGTAGGAGATGGTTTCAGGATGATTCAAGTGCATTACATTTATTATACACTTTATTTCTATCATTTTTTACATTGTACTATATAATGAGATAATTATGCAACTTACCATAATGTAGGATCAGTGGGAGCCTTGAGCTTGTTTTCCTACAACCAGACAGTTCCATCCAGGGATGATGGAAGACAGTGACAGATGATCAGGCATTAGATTCCCATAAGGAATGTGTAACCTAGATCCCTTGCATTTGCAGTTCGTGCTCCTTTGAGAATCTAATGCACCACTGATCTAGCAGAAGGCAGATCTCAGGTTGTAATGTGAGCCCTGGGGAGTTGCTGTAAATACAGATGAAGCTTCATGCACTCACCAGCCACTCACCTCCTAATGGCCACAGTTCCTAACAGGCCACAGACCAACATGTGGCCCCAGGGTCACATAGGATGTTGCAGATATTAATGAGATAATGTATATAAAACTTGGCACAATGCTTGCCCTATAATAAAACTGATGCATAAATATTAGCTGTAGTTATTTTATGTAATACAACAGGGAAGACAGTTCTTCAGTCTCTTGGAACTTCAGTTAGTGTCTGAGATGCAATATGTGATTTTAAAAAATTATATAACCATAGGCTGGGCGTGGTGGCTTACACCTGTAGTCCCAGCACTTTGGGAGCCCGAGGCAGGTGGATTGCTTGAGCTCAAGAGTTCAAGACCAGCCTGGGCAACACGGCAAAACTCCAACTCTACCAAAAATACAAAAAAAAAAAAGCTGGGCACGTTGGCTCACGCCTGTAGTCCCAGCACTTTGGGAGGCTGAGGTGGGCGGATCACTTGAGGTCAGGAGTTCAATACCAGCCTGGCCAACATGGCAAAACCCCGTCTCTACTAAAAATACAAAAACTAGCCAGGTGTAGTGGCGCATACCTGTAGTCTCAGCTACCCGGGAGGCTGAGGCAGGAGAATCACTTGAACCTGGGAGGAGGAGGTTGCAGTGAGCCGAGATCACACTACTGCACTCCAGCGTGGGCAACAGAGTGAGACTCCATTTCAAAAAACAAAAATAAAAGTACAAATAAAATTAGCTGGGAATGGTGGCATGCATCTGTAGTCCCAGCTACTTGAGAAGCTGAAGTGGGAGGATCACTTGAACCCAGGACGCGGAGGCTGCCCTAAGCTGAGATCACACCACTGCATTCCCGCCTGGGTGCCAGAGAGAAACCCCATTTCAAAAAAAAATAACAAGTGCTGGCCAGGCCTCACGCCTATAATCTCAGCACTTTGGGAGGCCAAGGTCGGCGGATCACAAGATCAGGAGATCGAGACCATCCTGGCCAGCATGGCGAAACCCCATCTCTACTAAAAATATAAAATAAGCTGGGCATGATGGCATGTGCCTGTAGTCCCAGCTACTCAGGAAGCTGAGGCAGGAGAATCACCTGAACCCGGGAGTCAGAGTTTGCAGTGAGCCGAGATTGTGCCACTGCACTCCAGCCTGGTGACAGAGCGAGACTCCATCTCAAAATAGATAGATAGATTAAGATAGATAGTGCTATTAGATAGATAATTAAATAAATAGTGCTATACAAGTTCAGATACTATTGTTAACATTTCTGAAATGTCCTTAGTTGTCAAGAGTGTGTTATATGCTGGGGACAGTGGCTCACACCTGTAAATCCTAGCACTTTGGAAGGCTGAGGTGGGTGGTTGGATTATCTGAGCTCAGGCGTTCAAGACCAGCCCATGCAACATGGTAAAACCCCTTCTCTACTAAAATACAAAAATTAGTTCCTGTGAGAGCTAATTAGCTCCTGTGAGAGCTATTACCTGATAATAGTATATCTTACAGCCGCAGTCCCCAACCTTTTTGCCACCAGGGACCAGTTTTTTAGAAGATAATTTTTCCATGGACTGTGTGGCAGGGGTAGGGGATGGTTTCACCAATATAGGCGTGGTAGTGCACACTTGTAGTCCCAGCTAGTTTGGAGACTGAGGCAGGAGAATCACTTGAATCCAGGAGGCAGAGGTTGCAGTGAGTCAAGATTGTGCCACTGTACTCCGCCTGGGCAACAGCATGAGATTCTGTCTCCAAAAAAAAAAAAAAAAAAGAGTATGTTATAGATGGGATGTTGAAGCAAAGTATTCATGGTGAACTATGACTAGAATTATTCGGAATGACTGCCATTAATTCTATAGGAATTAGGACTCTTCCATGATGCTCAAATTTCAAATTCTTCATTTATTTTTACCTGTGTGGATATATTTGTACACGTTTATCACCTGATAAGTTGCTGAATAGCTAACTATACACAAACTTGAGGACATATGAAAAACTTTCTTTTTCCTCTCCTCCTCTTAAATTGTACCTTTAGTGAGTCTGACATCACAAGAGAATCACCTTTTACATCATCCGACACTGGGAATTCACGGTCTGCTTTTCCAAGTTATGCAGGCGCAGGGATATCTACTGAAGGCAGCTCGGACTTCTCCTGGGGATATGGTGTGAGTTGTATGTTATCAGTCTGATGGAGTGCTTGGGAGACGATGCTGGGAGTTAGGATTTGTCAGTATATTTCATTCCTTCACTCTCCTGCATTGTTTCTTTACATTTATTATACTTCATAATAGCTGTAAAGAAGCATCAGTCCTCATCTTCTTTCAGTATTTGCTTTGTTTTATTGATATAGTAGTTGAGCCTTAGACATGCTTAGTATTCAACTTAAACAGCTGCAGGTTAGTACGGATTTGGGCTCTGAGTCTATTCCTTTTGCCATGCCCAGTCCACTAATGTATGTCTTCACCATTAATGTTACCTTGTTGTTTAAAATGTTTTTGGAAGTTTATTAAGCCACTATAGGCTGGGAAAGTTTATGATATATTGGTAAATGAAAACAATCAGGTTAAAAATCGTACGTGTAGTGTCACTCTAATTTTGTTTTATATATATTCTTGCCTATATTAGAGGAAAAGACCAAGAATATTTACTCAAAATATTGTTCAGTGGTTAATAATTAGGTGATGAGATAATGAGTGATTTTTACTTATTTATTTTTGGCTGTTTCCCATTATAAAATATTATTTTTAAAAGACCAACAACCCTAACAAATTTTAAAAGACAATTTTTATGCATAATTTTATCACCTTGATGCAATAGACATTTTTATTTCTATATCTTTTTTCAATCTGTATTTAATTTGGCTTAGTTATAATCATGATATACATGTAATATGCTGCATTTTTTCACCTAATATCATTTTATAAACATTTTTCCACAATACTGACTTTATATAATATTGTTAGGACCCTCCCCTCCCTTCTCCCTTCTCCCCGCTCCCCCTTCCCCTCCCCTCCCTCCTCTTTTCTTTTCTTTCCTTTCCTTTCCTTTCTTGCTCTGACACCCAGGCTGGAGTGCAGTGGCACAATCATAGCTTACTGCAGCCTCAAACTCCTGGGCTCAAGCCATCCTCTTGCCTCAGCCTCCTGAGTAGCTGGGACCACAGGTGCATGCCACCACACCCTATTTTTTTTTTTTTTGCTTTTATTTCCATCAGATCTCATAAGATACCATTATTATTTTTTTAAAGAGGCAGGATCTGGAACTCCTGACCTCAAGCAGTTCTCCCACCTCATCCTCGCAATGTGCTGAGGTTACAGGCATGAACCATTGCACCCAGCCAGAAACCTGTTTTTTTTTTTAAAAAGCCTGCTAATTATTAAAATCTATTTATATTAGCCTGAGTTATTTTCTTTCTTTTTTTTTTTTGAGACAGTCTCGTTCCGTCGCCAGGTGCCAGGCTGGAGTGCAGTGGCGCAACCTCCGCCTCCTGGGTTCAAGCTCACTGCAACCTCCGCCTCCTGGGTTCAAGCAATTCTCCTACCTCAGCCTCCCGAGTAGCTGAGACTACAGGCGTACGCCACCACGCCCAGCTAATGTTTGTATTTTTAGTAGAGATGGGGTTTCACCATGTTGGTCAGCATGGTCTCGATCTCTTGACCTCGTGATCCGCCCACCTCGGCCTCCCAAAGTGCTGGAATTACAGGCGTGAGCCACCGCACCCGGCCGCCTGAGTTATTTTCTAATCATTTTGAATGTATATATACATATCCATATGTAGTTGTATGATACATGTACATAGTATTTTGTGGCCAATTTTTTTCATTTACCATCATTTCATATAGACATTTACTACCTCCATACTGGTCAATCTGAGTGTTATATATTTTCTTGTTTTAATATATCACAATTGGAGCTTCCCCCCCCCTTTTTTTTTTTTAAGACGGAGTGCCACTCTGTCACCCAGGCTGGAGTCCAGTGTCGTGATCTCGACTTACTGCAACCTCCGCCTCCTGGGTTCAAGCAATTCTCCCACCTCAGCCTCCTCAGTAGGTGGGATTATAGGCGCCCACCACCACGCCTGGCTAATTTTTGTATTTTTAGTAGAGACAGGGTTTTACCATGTTCGTCAGGCTGGTCTCAAACTCCTGACCCTGTGATCCACCTGCCCTGGCCTCTCAAAGTGCTATCTCTCAAAGAGCCACCATGCCCCGCCTGGAGCTTTCCCTTATTATCTAATACTTGGGTTGTCACTTTTTTTTCCTTCATTCAACAAATATTTACTGAGCGTGGTTGTTTTGCCTGTACTTGGCCTTGAGAATATGGGGTGAGTGAGACTTACATGATTCAATAGTCTAATGAGGGAGATTGACAAAAGTAATAAAATACAAAAGGTGATAATTGCTCTAAGGAAGATGACAGGGTGCTGAAATAGATTATAAGGGGGATTCACTTTAGATAGGGATCTCAGGTAAGGTAGATCTGAGACTTGAAGACGGAAGAGCTAGCCATGTGAAGCCTGAGGAAAAGAGTTTCCAGACAGGTAATCAGCAGCATATGTAAACGCCTAAGGAGGAGAAGAGCTTCGTGTTTCCAAGGGAAAGTGTTCAGTGTATTCTTGCAACTGAAGAATAAAAGGTCAGGGTGGCTGGATGATGGAAAACCAGGGAGGAGAAAAGCACAAATGAGTTCAAAGACGTAGGTGGAACTAGATCATGTAGGGCTCTGCCGGCCATGATAAAGAATTTAAATTGTATTCTAAGGGAATTAATTAATAATTAGATGCCTCATCAGGAAGATTTAGTATACTGACTATATATTTCCATTAGTTCTCTCTATATTATGATTAGTATCTCTTTATTACTTAAAAATGTCATACATATGTTTCCCATTTCCTTGTTTTCCTTTTGGCATAAAAACCAGTCTAACATGTTTTTAAAATATATTCACGTATAACCATCTTACTTTTGACCTTCATTTCTTCACTAGTCAGGATTTTATCTTTAGAAAAGTGGAATGTTATGATATTCTTTTTCATGGCTTTAAAAAAAAATCCATCCCTTCAAGCATTTATCCTTTGAATTACAAACAATCCAATTACACTCTTTTAGTTATCTTAAATGTACAATTAAGTTATTATTGACTATAGTAGTCACCCTTTGTGCTATTAAATAGTAGGTCTTATTCATTCTATTTTTTTTTTTGTACCCAGTAACCACCCCATCTGCCCAATCCTCACCCCCCACTACCCTTCCCAGCCTCTGGTAATCATAAATTTTATTAATTTTTACCCTGATCTTTATTATTTATTTTCTTCAATTAATTTTGGGTTTGGTTTTCTCTTGCTTTTCTAGTTCATTAAGATGTATTGTTAGATTGTTTATTTGAAGTTTTTCCTCTTTTTTTGATGTAGGCGCTTAACAGCTATAAACTTCCCCCCAGTACTGCTTTTGCTGTTTCCCATAGGTTTGGGTATGTTGTGTTTCTGTTATCATTTGTTTCAAGAAATTTTTCAGTCTCCTTAATTTCTTCATTGGCCCACTGGTCATTCAGGAGGATACTGTTTAATTTCCATGTGTTCATATACCTTTCAGAATTCCTTATTATGAATTTCTAGTTTTGTTCCATTGTGGTCAGAGAAGATCCTTGATATTATTTCAGTTTTTTTGGTCTTAAGACTTGTGTTGTGACCTAACATATGGTCCATCCTTGAGAATGATCCATGTCTTGAGGAAAAGAATGTGTATTCTACAGCTGTTGGATGAAATGTTCTGTTAAGGTGTTAGATCCATTTGGTCTATAGTGCAGATTAAGTCTGATGTTTCTTTCTTGATTTTGTCTGGAAAATCTGTCCAATGCTGAAAGTGGGGTGTTGAAGTTCCCAACTCTTAACTGTATTGGGACCTATACCTCTCTTTAGCTCTCATAATATTACCTCTATATAGTTGGGTGCTGGAGTGTTGGGTGAATATATATTTAAAATTGTTACATCCTCTTGCTGAATCTACCCCTCCTTTATCATTATATAGTGATTTTATTTGTCTCTTCTTATAGTTTCTGTCTTGAAATCTATTTTGTCTGATATAAGTATAGCTACTTGTGCTCTTTTTTGGTTTCTGTGGGCATGGAATATCTTTTTCCATCCCTTTATTTTCAGTTTATGTGTGTCTTTACAGGTGAAGTGTGTTTCTTATAGGCAACAGACCAATGGGTCTTGTTTTTTCATTCATTTATCCAGTCTATATCTTTTTTTTTTTTTTTTTTGAGACTGAGTTTAGCTCTTGTAGCCCAGGCTGGAGTACAATGGCACAATCTCGGCTTATGGGATTACAGGAGTGCACCACCATGCCTGGCTAATTTTTGTATTTTTAGTAGAGACAGGGTTTTGCTTTGTTGGCCAGGCTGGTCTCAAACTCCTGACCTCAAGTGATCCACCTGCCTTGGCCTCCCAAAGTGTTTGGATTACAGGCAATGAGCACTGCACCCAACCTTCCTCCATAACTTTCTAGGTTCTTTCTGTCTGAATGGTGGACCTCAGAATCCACCCACCATAATGCGAGGAAGTTCAGACACATGAAAAGGCTCATGTACAAAGGAATTAAAGCCCCAGTGGAAAGCCAGCGTCAGCTGCCAGACATGTAAGTGAATGAGCATTAAGATGTTTTCAGGGCTGGGCGTGGTGGCTCAGCCTGTAATCCAAGCACTTTGGAGGCCAAGGCAGGCGGATCACCTGAGGTTGGGAGTTCAAGACAGCCTGACCAACATGGTGAAACCCTGTCTTAAAAAAAAAAAAAAGATGTTTTCAGCTCCCAGCCTTTGAGTCTTCTAAGGCCTCAGATATTATGGAGCAGAGATAAGCCATTCCTGCTGTGATCGATATAAATTCCTGACCCACATAAACCCAGAGAGGTAATACATGATTATTGTTGTTTTAAGTAATTTGTTACACTGCCAGAGTAACTGAAGCACTCCTCTCATGCTGCTCGAGATCATAAAAACTGCTTAGGCACTCTCTTAGGTCTTTTGGGCTCCTATCACACACTAGGCCTTCCTCCTGTACAGATACCCTCCTGTTTTCTCTGGCTTCCTGCCTGGGGACAATTTTCTCACTATATAAGAGTGAACTAGAGTCCAAGCAAAGCAATGGTAGTCCCACTGTGCTAAGGAGCAGAGACTAGAGTTTAGCACAGGGGAAGAGAAGAGAACCAGAAATTAATTAATGGGTAAATATAAAAGTCTATATTTTTGTCTGTTTTTTGTTTTTTGTTTTTTTTTTTTTTGAGACAGAGTCTTACTCTATTGCCAGGCTGGAATGCAGTGGCATGACCTGGGCTCACTGGAACCTCTGCGTCCCAGGTTCAAGTGATTGTCCTGCCTCAGTCTCCCAAGTAGCTGAGATTACAGGCACGCACCACCAAGCCCAGCTAATTTTTGTATTTTTAGTAGAGAGGGTTTCACCATGTTGGCCAGGATGGTCTCGATCTCCTGACCTTGTGATCTGCCCACCTCGGCCTCCCAAAGTGCTGGGATTACAGGCGTAAGCCACCACACCCAGCCTTGTCTGTTCTTTAAAGGATAACTGACTGATTGAAGCAAAATATGTGCTTGTATTTAATATATGATATATAAAGTGTGTGTCTGAAATGTGTCTAAAATGTACAAAGAGGGAGTTTATACTTGTAGAAGTAAATATAGCTCAAATAATGGGTGACTATAAGTGGAATTATATATACATATTTTTTTTTTGAGACAGAGTCTTGCTCTGTTGCCAGGCTGAAGTGCAGTGGGGTGCTATCTCGGCTCACTGCAACCTCCACCTCCCGGCTTCAAGCGATTCTCCTGCCTCAGCCTCCGAGTAGCTGGGATTACAGGCGCCTGCCACCACATCCGGCTAATTTTTTATATATTTAGTAGAGATGGGGTTTCACCATGTTGGCCAGGCTGGTCTTGAACTCCTGACCTCAGGTAATTCGCCCGCCTCGGCATCCCAAAGTTCTGGGATTACAGATGAGCCACTGCGCCTGGCCTGACTATTCTTAAAGGATGGATTACAGAGGGCAGATACAAAACATAAGTTGTCAGTTGTCAAGTGAAGGATGCAGAATGCAAAGTTATATACATAGGATTGTCTGTCTACCTTTTCTTTTTCTTTTTTTTTTTTGAGACAAAGTTTCGCTCTTGCTGCCTAGGCTGGAGTGCAATGGCGCAATCTTGGCTCACTGCAACCTCCACCTCCCAGTTAAAGTGATTCTCCTTTCTCAGTTCCCAGAGTAGCTGGGATTACAAGCATGTGCCACCACACCTGGCTAATTTTGTATTTTTAGTAGAGATGGGGACTCTCCATGTTGGTCAGGTTGATCTCGAACTCCTGACCTCAGGTGATCTGCCTGCCTCAGCCTCCCAAAGTGCTAGGATTACAGGTGTGAGCCACCACACCCGACCCTGTCTACCTTTTCTTAAAAAATAGTGGAACCAAGCAACTGTACTAAAATTAGCAATCATTATTTTTGAATGCTGGAATTATAGGTAATTTAAATTTTTTCTTAATACTTATTTTTCAAAGTGTTTACAATTAATACTATATATAATAAGAATATGTTACTTTAAAAAATATAGACTTTTTTTTTTTTTGAGACAGAGTCTAGCTCTGTCACCCAGGCTAGAGTGCAATGGCGCAATCTTGGCTTGCTAAAGCTTCTGCCTCCCAGGCCAAGCAATTCTTGTGCCTCAGCCTCCCAAGTAGCTGGGATTATAGGTATGCACCACAATGCCCGGCTAATTGTGTTTTTAGTAGAGATGGGGTTTCACTATGTTGGTCAGGCTGGTCTTGAACTGCTGGCCTCAAGTGATCCACCCACCTCTGTCTCCCAAAGTGTGGGGATTACAGGTGTGAGCTACCATGCCTGGCCTTTTTTTTTTTTAAGTCAAGTGAGGCATTGGGAGTGGAGAAGAAACAAAGAAATCCATAAGTGGTTGTGATCAATTAGTTATAAACACCACTGTACTTGGACCAGCCTAAAAAACCGACATTTATCTAAATTTTCTTTAAATATGAATGGAGGAGATATCTGAACATTCTAAGATCTGAAAACTCACTAATTTAATTTTTCTTTCATGGAAACACAACAGTATTTCAAGTAGACTAAATATTTAAACCAAACAAGTCTTATTACTTTCAATCTTTATAATTTTTAACAGAGAGTGAAGCTCACCTAAATATTTTGGGGTAATATTTCCTTCTAGGAACTTGATCAAAATGCCACTGAAAAAGTCCAGGCAATGTTCACAGCCATTGATGAATTCTTGTATGAGCAGAAGTTGAGTGTGCATACCAAGAGTCTACAAGAAGAGTGCCAACAGTGGACAGCTAGCTTTCCTCACCTCAGGTACTGACGCCCTCCAGTTGACTTGTATTCATGGCTAATACTAAAATTTAAAAAGTGGATTTAAAAAAATAAGCTTGTATTCTGAAATCTTTATGAGCATCACTTTAATGAATGTAAATAAGGCCATGTGGTATAAAGCCTCAGCTAAGAGAAAACTTAAGTTGGTAGAAGTTTCTTAGAGTTTCCATAACTAACAAAATGGCATCCTGGCTGGGCATGGTAGCTCACGCCTGTAATCCCAGCACTTTAGGAGGCTGAGGCAGGTGGATCACCTGAGGTCAGGAGTTCGAGACCAGCCTGACCAATGTGGAGAAGCCCCATCTCTACTAAAAATACAAAATTAGCCGGGCGTGGTGGCACGCACTTGTAATTGCAGCTACGCAGGAGGCTGAGGCAGGAGAATCGCTTGAACCCAGAAGGCGGAAGTTGCAGTGGGCTGAGATCATGCCATTGTACTCCAGCCTGGGCAACCAGAGCGAAACTCCACCTCAAAAACAAAAAATGTGTCATCCTAATCAAGTAAAACTATTTCTACAACAGCAGCTGAGGTCTGAGTATCTGGGTACCAAAAAGCACTTCTTTTGAACAAGATATTCAGAAAATGTACACTGTTGTATACAATTAAATTCTCATGTTCATCTAGTTGAAGCAAAGAAAAAGAAAAAAAAATTCTCATGTCCGCTTGAAACCAGATATAGTCTGTTCAAGAGCTTCCTTCAGAAACTGCAGTATTACCACTTATTGCGCATACCCAAAATTTATAAAGCCTCATGTTCTTAAGAATGTAATTAATAGCTTTCACTACTTTGGTAGGGCCTTCATCCCATTTTGGTTGATTGAATGAGGACTAGTGTAGAGCACGAAGGGCAGATTACAGATGTTTGCTTACATTTCTTGGATTTTTTTTTTTTTAAACTCTTAGGCTATAGATTTATCTTTTCTATCTCCATTCTATGGAAGAGAGATATACCTGTATTAAGTCTTTGGACTCACATTTTCTCATTCTTAATCAGTATCAGACTATATACTGGACTTTTATATAGAACCATCAAATGTGTTCAAAATATATCTAGATTTTGTATGTATGCCAGTGAAGGTGATTAATTGTGTCTATGTTTCTTCATTTTGAAGGATTCTAGGTAGGCAGATCATCACTCCAAGTGAAGGTTACAGATTGTATCCCAGATCCCCTTCTCCTATTTCAGCTTCATATGAAACAACTTTGTCTCAAGAAAGAGATTCTACTATGTGAGTATCCATTATGTAAGTATTTCAATGTGCCCTAATATGCAAGTATTATATCCTAACGGTTGTATTAAGGGATTATAATACTTATTCCTACTTATTGGTATTTAGTAAAGCATAGCAAATTCTGTAAGACTGTCCATAGTCTTTGTGTATATTAAAGTTTTGCTATGTAATTTTTTTTGTTCAAAAAGTTAGACCTTTCCTGGAGTGTATTAATCTGTTTTCTGTTGCTTATGACAGAATACCTGAAACTGGGCAATTTATAAGGAAAAGAAAGTTATTTCTTACAGTTCTCGAGGCTAAAACGTCCAAGGTCAAGGGGCAGCATCTGGGAGGACCTTCTTGCTGGTGAGGACTCTCTGCAGGGTCCCAAAGCAGTGCAGGGATTCACATGACAAGGGGGCTGTGCATGCTAATGTGGCAACTCAGGTTTCTCTTTCTCTTATTGTAAAGCTACCAGTTTCTCTTCCTTGATAACCAATTAATCCATAAATGGATTAATCCATTCACAAGGGCAGAATCCCCGTGATCCAATTACCCCTTAAAGGCTCCGCCTCTCAACACTACCAAATTAGGGACTGAATTTCAACATGAATTTTGGAGGGGACAAATATTCAAACCATATAATAGTGCTTAAGGATATTCTTGTTATTCAAGTCTATATATCTATATATTTTTACATCTATATATAAATATGGACACTTCCCTCTTGGCATAATTGTGTAAATAGAATGTTTTTTTAAATGTAGAAGTCTAAGAAAAAGACTTTAAAACTTTTTTTTAAAAAGTTGAAAAAGTGATTTTTAAATTATTACAATTATAATTATTAATTATAATTTAATCTCTTTAGAGAAGTTAAACTTCAAAGTAATTTTTAAATGGTAAATCTTTTGAACACCTCAGACTTTTAAAATAGCAGTAAAATAAACCCAAATATGATTACTTTGAAACCCATGCTTATACTTAAATCTACTGTAAAATATAATATCATCATTTTAATTCACTTAAAAAAATTATTCCTATACTTTTTCCCATGGCTCTAGTTTTACTTATTTGATACCTTCCAAGAGTTGTAGGAATACTTACTTTGGTGCCTTCTTGGGCTTGTGGTAATCTCACCAGACCACAAAGTGAAACATTACTGTTAGGGTTATGGGATTTGGGTTATCAACTGATTTTTGGTCAGATAATGATAATTGTTTGCTGTTCCTAAAGTGATTTAAACTCAAGTGGCTAGTCATTAGGCATTCTTTTTAAATTTAAATCTCTTGTATTATATGTATAAGTTAAGTTTACTCCTTTTATATAATATAAAAAATTTTACAGCCTAATGTCTTCCACAGAAATGATGTATTCTTTCATTCTCTCTGATCAAAATTGCATAACTCACATCCTGCTATTAGGAGACAGTGACCTGATCTGTTAGTGTAAACTTCATATGTGCCTTATTTTATAACTATCAATGGTAGGTCCATTTAGAAAATCTTCAAGGAAATAAGAAATCAAGTCTGAGCAATTAGTTCATCCTTTTTAAGACATCTGGCTAAATGACCATTCTGCAACATTCTGCTAACACCCCTTCTTTCCTTTCTAGTTGCTACTACCACTGTTGATTAGTCTTCCCATTTTTGCTGCTACTTTTTCTGGTCTATTTGACTTGTAGTTCTCAATGATTTACTTACACAAGTAAAACAAATACTCATCTATACTTTATACACAGACATATACTTAGAAGAAACAAATAATCCAGGTATATTAGCATACCACTACTTATTGGAAGCCATAAAAATTAAACATAATCCATGATATTTACTTCTTTCATGTAACAACTACTTTGTTCATACTTTGTATTTTCACTCTGGAGTACCATTATGAACTCATAGCATTTCAAAATATTTATATATTTACTTAGCTATAATTATTATTGATGCTCCAATTGTTACAACTTAGTCACTTCAAGCTAGTACCTTTGTTTTTGTTTTGACTGTATCTTTGCTTTCTGGCACAGTAGGATATGCCAGGCCATCCTTAACTTTTTCTTCCTTTAACCTATAGAATCAGTTGAACTTTAAGGAGACATTCCTTTGAGAGGCTAACACAGTAGTATTAAAGAACCAAGTTGGGTAGTGAGGGTATGTAAGTTGTGCTACTTCTATTTTGCCACTTTTTTTTTTTTTAAAAGAGATGGGGTCTTGCTCTGTCACCCAGGCTAGAGTGCAGTGGCATGATCATAGCTCACAACAGCCTTGAGCTTTTGGCCTCAAGCAATCCTCCCATCTCAGCCTTCTGAGTAACTAGGCCATTTTGCCACTTTTTGTTGTGAGAGGTGTGGAGAAAATGTGTCATTAATTTATTTTGATTTTTCAGTTTAACAAATCAGGTTGTCATAAAATATGAGTTTTATCAACCACCAAGACTTTCTATAAAAATAACATTTCAAATTATATCCATTCTTGCCCTCTCTAATATATTCTCCACATTAAATCAGATTTTTAAAAAAATTCAGGGTTGATCCTTTCTGTCTCCCACTTAAAAACTTTCAGTAGCTTTCCACTGAATTTAAGATAAAAATCTAAAATTATATCATCAGCTGGCCCCTGCCTACTTCTCTAAGACATCTATCAGTCTCTGTCTTATTCATTAATCCTTCCAACACTGGCTTTCTTTCAGACCTCAGATGCACTAAGCTAGGTATTTGGTTCAGTTCTCCAGGAGTTCTTGGGCCAGAAGAAAGTGGTAGAATAAACATAGTAATACAGCATCTTCCTCTTTGTATCTCTGACACCTAGGACAGTGCCTGTAATGTGGTTAGCAGTCAACTTGCTGCTTCCTTTTTGTTTGTTTGTTTTCTTTTTGAGACAGGTTATCTCTCTGTTGTCCAGGCTGGAGTGCAGTGGTGCAATCACAGGTCACTGGGTTCAAGTGATCCTCCTGCCTCAGCCTCCTGAGTAGCTGGGACCACAGGCGTGCACCACCACACTCGGCTAATTTTTGTATTTTCAGTAGAGATGGGGTTTCACCATGTGGCCCAGGATGGTCTTGAACTCCTGGGCTCAAGTGATTCGCCCACCTTGGCCTCCCAAAGTGCTGGGATTACAGGCATGATCTACCATGCCTGGCAACTCTCTTTTTCTTAACTAAATAAGAGCAGATCATATTTATGTTTTAAAAAACTACACAAAAATGAATTAATGTATACATTGAAATTATGGTTGCAAAACAGTTATTAGTGTCTAGGTCAAAACGAAATTCCTCAGTACCATAAGACAGGGTGAGAAAAAACAAACACACAAAACGAAGAAATTCTAGCTGGGCACGGTGGCTCATACCTGTAATCCTAGCACTCTGGGAGGCTGAGGTGGGCGGATCACTTGAGGTCAAGTATTCAAGACCAGCCTGGCCAACACAGCAAAATCCTATCTATTCAAAATACAAAAATTAGCCGGGCCTGATGGCGCAGGCCTGTAATCCCAGCTGCTCAGGAGGCGGAAGCAGGAGAATCACTTGAACCCTGGAGGTGAAGGTTGCAATAAACTGAGATCACTCCACTCCACTCCAGCCCAGGGGGCAGAGAGACTCTGTCTAAAAAAAAAAAAAAAAAAAAAAAGGCCAGGCGTGGTGGCTCACATCTGTAATCCCAGCACTTTGGGAGGCCGAGGCAGGTTGATCATGAGGTCAGAAGTTTGAGGCCAGCCTGGCCAATATGGTGAAACCCCCATCTCTACTAAAAATACAAAAAATTCTCTTAGCGGTGGATCACTCGGCTCGTGCGAAAAATGAAAAAAAAAAATTAGTCAGGCATGGTGGCGCATGCCTGTAGTCTCAGCTACTCGGAAGGCTGAGGCAGAAGAATCGCTTGAACCCGGGAAGCGGAGGTTGCAGTGAACCAAGATCGCGCCACTGCACTCAAGCCTGGGTGACAGAGCAAGACTCCGTCTTAAAAAAAAGTAAAGAAAGAAATTCTAGGAACTTAACAAAAGACGATGGCAGCATACAGGGGAAACATAGGCCAAAAAAGGATCCTGAAAAGATGAGTTTGAAGACATTTCCACTTGAGAAAAACTATGCATTCTGCTACTTCAAGTTAGGTAAGGGGCTTATCTATACTTAGATGTATATATCAACGGGCGGTGCAGTGGCTCACACCTGTAATCCCAGTACTTTGGGAGGCTGAGGTGGGTGGATCGCTTGAGGTCAGGAGTTTGAAACCAGCCTGTCCAACGTGGCAAAACACCGTCTCTACTAAAAATACAAAATTAGCTGGGCATGGTGGTGCATGCCTGTAATCTCAGCTACTCAGGAGGCTGAGGCAGGAGAACTGCTTGAACCTGGGAGGCGGAGGTTGTAGTGGGCCAAGATCGTGCCACTGCACTCCAGCCTGGGCAACAAGAGCAAAACTCCATCTCAAAAAAAAAAAAAGATATATATATCAACAAAAAATAACTAACTACAATATCTAATGAGTTACTAAAGTTCATGACTACAGGCTGAATTATAACCCTTTAAAAATCATTAAAAGAGGCTGGGCGTGGTGGCTCATGCCTGTAATCCCAGCACTTTGGGAGGCTGAGGTGGGCGGATCACGAGGTCAAGAGATCAAGACCATCCTGGCCAACATGGTGAAACCCCATCTCTACTAAAAATACAAAAAATAGCCGGGCATGGTGGCACGTACCTGTGGTCCCAACTACTTGGGAGGCTGAGGCAGAAGAATCACTTGAACCCAGGAGGCGGAGGTTGTAGTGAGCTGAGATTGCGCCACTGCACTCCAGCCTGGCAACAGAGCAAGACTCCATCTCAAAAAAAAAAAAATAATAATTAAAAGAATTGAGAGCCTAAAAATAAACCCTTGTAGTTATGGCCAAATGATTTTCTTTTTTCTACAAGAGTACCAAGACTACATGGGTAAAGGATAGTCTCTTTAACAGATAGATGGTGTTGGGCAAACTGGACACCCAAATGTGGAACAATGAAGTTGGACCCTTACTTATACCATATACAAAAATTAACTCAAATGGACTGAAGACCTAAATGTAAGATGTAAAACTGTAAACCTCCTAGAATAAAACATAGGGGCAAAGCTTAAGGCCATTGGATTTGGCATTGATTTCTTGGCTATAACACTAAAAGCACAGGCAACAAAAGCAAGAACAAATGGAACTGCATCAAATGTAAACACTTCCGAACATCAAAAGAAACAAAAGAATGGAAAGGCAGTGTATGGAATGGAAGAAAATATTTGCAAATCATGGCTGATAAGGAATTAATATCCAGAATATGTAAGAAATGTCTATAACCTAACAACAACAAAAAGTAATTCAGGCTGGACATGGTGGCTCACGCCGGTAATCCCACCCAGCACTTTGAGAGGCCAAGGCGGGTGGATCACCTGAGGTTAGGAGTTCAAGACCAGCCTGGCCAACATGGCAAAACCCATCTCTACTAAAAATACAAAAATTAGCTGAGAGTATTGGTGCTCACTTGTAATCCCAGCTACTCAGGAGGCTGAGGCAGGAGAACTGTTTGAACCTAGCCGGTAGAGGTTGCAGTGAGCCAAGATCCTGCTGGCCTGGGTGACAGAATGAGACTGTGTCTCTCAAAAACTAAAAAAAAAGGAAGCTTCAGGCATTCAGTTCCACCCAGGGAGAGCAAACTTGAGGGCTGAACCCTGCAAACCCACAGGGATGGAGCTGCCCAAGATCTTGGAAGCCAACTCCTTGCACCAGTGTGCCCTGGATATGGGACATTGAGGGGCTTTAAGAGTTAATGACTCCCCTACTGGGTTTTGAACTTGCATAGGACCTGTAGCCCCTCTCTTTTGGAACAGGAATGGTTATCTAACACCTATACTCCCGATGTATCTTGGAAGCAAATAACTTTTTATTTATAGGCTGATAGGTGGAAGAGATGTGCCTTGTCTCAGATGAGACTTGGTACTTAGGACTTTTGAATTAATACTAGAATGAGTCAAGACTTTTGAGACTTCTCGGAAGGCATCATTATATTTTGCAATGCGAGAAGGATATGAGGTTTGGGAGGAGCCAAGGGCAGAATGCCCAAATCTCATTGTGAATTGTAATCCCCAGTGCTAGAGGTGGGGCCAGATAGGAAGTGTTTGAGTTAGGAGGATCCCTTATGGCTTTGTACTGTCTTTGCGATAGTGAGCTCCCGTGACATGTGGTCATTTAAAAGTGTGTGGCACCTCCTCTCCCATACACATTCTCTGTTGCTTCTGCTCCCACTTAAACCTTCCACCATGAGTAAAAGCTTTGTAAGGCCTCTACAGAAGCAGATGCCAGCACTATGCTTCCTGTATAGCCTCCAGAACTGTGAGCCAATTAAACCTCTTTTCTTATAAATTACCTGGTCCCAAATATTTATTTATAGCAAGGCAAGGATGACCTAATACATAGCTATAGCTGTTTGTATCTAAAAAGACAGCAAGCAGTATCAGATAGTCCATAGCACATGTAGGCAGAATAGGTCTATGACCAGAATTTAATCTTCCAGTTCTGAGAAATGAGAAATAACCTGTTTTTGAGGCTTAGAATAGTCCAGGAAGGTACTGCCAGGGCAAGAGGACTTTGAGCTGAAACTCATGTAACTGTGTTGCCATTAAAACTGTTTATGTTTACACAATTAATATTTACTTCTTTTTTCCTCTCCAAGATTTGGTATAAGGGGGAAGAAGTTACATTTTTCCTCTTCTTACGCTCATAAAGCATCTTCCATTGCCAAATCCTCTAGCTTTTGTTCTATGGAAAGAGATGAGGAAGACTCTATAATTGTTTCGGAAGGAATAATTGAGGAATACCTAGCATTCGATCATACAGATATGTGAGTATTATGTCTTTTAAGCTTTTTACTCCTCTCTTATTTTGTGTATTAATACCTGTTTTTTCTAAATGATGCTACCAATATTATCTATAATTAGATATATGCCAGTTTCTGTTATTTAGTTTATGTTATTTCTCAGGTATCCAGAATTTATCTTCTTACTTATTGCTTCTGTATACTAAGCTTCCTTATGTATTTTATACCTTCACACATCATTTTCCTGTTCCTGAGATTAGAGATTTTAAAATAAGTTTATTTTGTTTCCCACATAGTTTGATTTTACTCTTTTGCAAATTATCACCAGTTCCAATGTGTGCTGCGTCCCGCGCTGCACAAGGGTTCAAAGACCTAAGAGGGAATGGTGGGGGATAAAGAAAGACACAGACACAGACATAGAGAAATCTGGGCAAGGCTGTTCAAGAGATGAGGGTGTCAGGCTCTTCGGCCCTGATCT
The DNA here is from genome assembly GCA_963573385.1 of Cacajao melanocephalus. Taxonomy (NCBI): domain Eukaryota; kingdom Metazoa; phylum Chordata; class Mammalia; order Primates; family Pitheciidae; genus Cacajao; species Cacajao melanocephalus. The sequence continues at coordinate 61,778 of CAUYLG010050954.1, read as the reverse complement.
GTCTCAGTGTGCTTTATTTTATATGTTTACAAAGCTCATAGCAGAAGGGGAGGGTGCAGTTACTTAGAACAGCCTGTGGTTATAATTCTCATACTTCAGCTAACAACTATCTTGCAGCAAGGTCAGTAAAAGCTGGTTACCTTTCTCTAAGCCCGTCTGTCCTACTCCAAGATATACACATCCACCTGTTATGGTTTCACTTCTCTGAAGTTCAACCAAAGTTCACAGCAGCCTTACTGCTGATCCCCCCAGAGAGGGGGTGGGCTACTCCGGCTTCCTACAACCAGTGAATGATAATTTTAAAAGAGCAGTTGAAGAGATATAAACTTTGTTTACATAAATCCTGTTTGAAAAAGGTATATACACAGCCAGGCGTGGTGGCTTATGCCTGTAATCCCAGCACTTTGGGAGGCCGAGACAGGCAGATCACTTGAGGTCAGGAGTTCGAGATGAGCCTGGCCAATGTGGTGAAACCCCCTCCCTGTGAAAAATACAAAAATTAGCTGGGCATGGTTGTGTACACCTCTAATCTCAGCTACTTGGGAGGTTGTGGCCAGAGAATCGCTTGAACCCAGGAGGCGGAGGTTGCAGTGAGCCAAGATCACACCACTGCACTCCAGCCTGGGCGACAGAGTGAGATTCCATCTCCAAAAAAACGAAACAAAACAAGAAAAGAAAAAGGTATATACAGTTTGTATAAAACCTTATTATTGGCACAGATTTTATAATAATTAATTCTATTTATATCTATTCTTACTATATTCTAACAGTAGTCCTATCACATAGATATGATTTATCTTTTTTACAGGATAGGTGAGAATGAGAGTAGTTAAATAATTTATCTAAAGTAAAGCATATGATTCTCAATCTAGTCTTCTCTTCACTATTCCATGCTACTTTTCTGAAACATTAACCTCTTACACTATTCCTCTAAGCCTTTAAAAGTTACAGAATTGGGCTGGGCGTGGTGGCTGATGCTCGTAATCCCAGCACTTTGGGAGGCTGAGGTGGGCAGATCATGAGGTCAAGAGATCAAGACCATCCTGGCCAACATGGTGAAACCCTGTCTCTACTAAAAAATACAAAAATTAGCTGGGCACGGTGGCATGTGCCTGTAGTCCCTGCCACTCAAGAGGTTGAGGCGGGAACATTGCTTGAACCTAGGAGGCAGAGGTTGCAGTAAGCTGAGATCACGCCACTGCACTCCAGTCTGCCGAGAGAGTGAGACTCCGTCTCAAAAAAAAAAAAAAAAAGTTCCAGAATTGATATTCACAGCAGCACATTAGAAAATGAGTGAAAATTTCTCTTTAGGCTGTGCAGCTGTCTTGTTAGTATTACATCACATGATTCTGGACACATTTTTTTCCCATTCTATTTCCTGCTGAGTCATGTTCACTCACATATCACTCATGTGCACACAGCCCTAGGGCCAGCTAAATATAAGCCAGGTTTCTATACATAATGCCACTGAGCTAGAATTGTAAGCAGGTTCTTTTGGTTTTCCAAAGACTGCCCTCTTCCCTTTTACTTCTCCTGGCCTATGTCAGATTACTTCTGTTTTCCATTTTTCCTCAAATCAAAGGTCTTCTTCTTTGGTTTAAGTTTATAAAAAATAAATCTGATTTAACTAATTTTATAGTGATGTAAATGGCTGATAAGTGTCCCCATGGCATCTTTCCCTTTTTCTGATAGTTAACCAAAATGAATTTTCCGGTAATACATGGATGATTTTAGAAAGGCAGCCTTCCCTTTAGAGATACCTCTAAGATGTCTTCTAAAATGACAGAGTAGTTGGACCTTTAGAATGTTCCTTTTTTTTTTTTTTTTTTTTAATAGGTGGAGTTTCACCATGTTGGTCAGGCTGGTCTCGAACTCCTGACCTCAGGTGATCCGCCCACCTCAGCCTCCCAAAATGCTGGGATTACAGGCATGAGCTACCATGCCCAGCTTACAGTGTTCCTAATTGAAAAGATTGAGAGTTGAAAAATAAACCAAAACACCTATGGAACATTAGTGTATACAGTAATTTCAGCAAATGATTTTAGTACAAATGGAAAAACCATCTGGAAAAAATATAAGGTTCCTAACTTATTCTTTCCATAAAAATAAACTTCACACATCAAAAAAAATTAAATGTGACAAATGAAATCATATACATTTAGAAAAAATAAAATATGGGAGACTGTTTTAAACAATATAATTTGGGAATGAAGTCTTTTTTAACTATAACACAAAACCTACAAGTCACATAAGAAATTCTTAAATGACTATACAATATAAATTTCTGCATAGAAAAAACCTCATTTCTAGGATACAATGCTGCTGTGAAAAAATAAATGTAAAAAATAGAAAAAAGCTAATTTCTGCAGTAGGAATTGAAAACATAAAGTCAAAAAACACATGACACACTAGGCAAAAATGTTTGTAGTTCATTCACAAAGAGTTAATTTCCTTAATATGTACATCAATAAGGAAAAGACTAAGGACAAAACAAGCATAGGATATCAACATAAAAATAAAATGTATTTTAAATGTAAATGAAATTCAACCTCATTTGAAATTAGAGATACAAATTAAAACTATAATGAGGCACTTTTATTTGTTAGATTGGCAGAGAACAAAAGATAAAGAAGTTTGATAATTCCTTGAGTGGGTAAACAGGCATATTCTTTCACCATTGGGCCATCTGACCTTTTTAGAGGAAATTTGGCATATCTTTTAAATTGAAATGCACATACCCTTTAACCCAATAAGCTTATTTATAGGAATTTATTCTACAGAGATAATTGCCTATGAAGCCAAAGAACTATGCCTAAGGATATTAATTTGCACATTGACTATAAGAGCAAAAGATTGGTTGATCAATAAGAGGCAAGTTAAGATACAGTACATACAATGGAATATTCTGCAGTTGTTTTTTACAAGGCAGATTGTTTTGTTTTGTTTTATTTTTTTGAGACAGAGTCTCACTTTGTCGCCCAGGCTGGAGTGCAATAGCATGATCTCACTCACTGCAAACTCCACCTCCTTGATTCAAGCAATTCTCTTGCTTCAGCCTCCTGAGTAGCTGAGATTACAGGCGTGCGCCACCATGCCCAGCTAATTTTTGTATTTTTAGTAGAGACAGAGTTTTGCCATGTTGACCAGGCTCGTCTCAAACTCCTGACTTCAAGTGATCCATCCATCGTGGCCTCCCAAAGTGCTGGGATTACAGGCATGAACCACCGAGCCCAGCCTGGATTAATATGTATTGATAGGGATCAAGGGCCAAGATACATTGTTAACTAAAGAACAAGGGACAGTACAGTGTATAATGTAACTGTTTCTCTGGAACAACATTTGCTTCTGGGGATGGGGACTGGGAGACAGAAATGTAGGTGACATCTTTTTCACTATATATCCTTCTGTACAATTTGAATTTTTTTCATCACATTATGTTATCTCCTCTAAAAAGAAATATAAATTTAAACACAATTAATACTACTCACCATACTCCCCCACCTAATGCCAGGCTAACTCTTCTTAGGGAAGGCAGAGAAGAGAGTCTGCAGCTATGCTGCATAAGCCTTATTGCACCCTTCTTTCCTGCCTACACTTTCTTAATACTTGAGATCTCTGTTGCCCTAGGAGTAACTTTCACTGTAGAGACCTGGAGTTATTGATTCCTATTCTAAGCCAGCTTCAGAATTTGTTTTGTCTTAGTTTATATAATATATCTATCTTAGGTGAGCACAACTATCAGCTAGATTCTTTCTCCCCAGAACTCCAGGGATATTGATATTCCCATCTGGAGAAGCAGAGATAGACTTGGCTAACTGTGACTTTCTAGGCCGCAGACACAAATGTCTCCAGAAGAGCCTCAGACAAGCACCTGTTCTGTTTAGCTTCCGACCTTTTCCTTTCTAACCAATTACCAAAAGTTTATTTGGCTTAGTAAAGTTATACTAATTTTAATAATTTGGGTGGAATGTTTCTCTAATGAATCGTTGCTTCAAGTATAATAATTACACAGCATCATGACAGTGCTATGCACATCATTAAATATCACATTAATATTAATCTAAGGGCCAGGTGCAGTGGCTCATGCCAGTAATCCCAGAACTTTGGGAGGCCGAGGCGGGTGGATCACATGAGGTCAGGAGTTTGAGACCAGCCTAGCCAACATGGTGAAACCCCATCTCTAGTAAAAATACAAAAATTAGCTGGGCACGATGGCAAGCTCCTGTACTCCCAGCTACTCAGGAGGCTGAGGCAGGAGAATGGCTTGAACCCAGGAGACAAAGGTTGCAGTGAGCCAAGATCACGCCACTGCACTCCAGCCTCAGCAACAGAGTGAGACTCCATGTAAAAACAAACAAATAAAAATTAAGTTTTCTCCTGTTACAACAAAAAAGATTATTTCCGTGTTCTTTACTATTATAACTGATTGCACAATTGACAATGCTCATTCGTTTAAAGCTAAAAGATACAAAATCAGTAGTTGGACCTTTAGAATGTTCCTAACTGAAAAGATTGAGGGTTGAAAAATAAACCAAAACATGAATGGGAAATTAGTGAATACAATAGTGATTCTTAGACTTCTTTTTCTTGTTCTAGTTTTTAGCAGAATAGTGGGATGGAGTGGGGATAAAAAGGAAAATGCAATCTCCTCTGTTGAGAACTGCCTTTGTTCACAAGAAGCCTCGTACATGTGCTCATATGCTGGGCGGGCAGCAGGGCAGGCGGGGTGGGAACACCAATCCTTCCTAAGAAACACAAAGGACAGTGGTGAACATTCGGTGAAGAATAATCATAAAATCTTTCCCTCTTTCTTCTTTTACAGGGAAGAGGGATTTCATGGGAAGAAATCAGAAGCAGCTACAGAGAAACAGAAATTAGGGTATCCTCCCATTGCTCCGTTTTACTGCATGAAAGAGGATGTCATTGCTTATGTGTTTGACAATGTATGGAGCAAGGTTGTGAGCTGTATGGAGCAGTTGACACGTAGTCACTGGGAAGGATTTGCCTCTGGTAAGGATCTTTGTGAAAACAATGTCAGAAACAATTGCTTATGATTTCTAAACCCTAACCAGTCTATTAGATGATATGCTTCATTAGTGCAAAAGGTGGGTATGCGCCAGGCACAGTGGCTCATGCCTATAATCCTAACACTTTGGGAGGCCAAGGGGATCACTTGAGCCCAGGAGGTTGAGACCAGCCTGGGCAACAGAGTGAGAGCCTGTCTCTATAAAAAATAAAAAATTAGCCAGGCATGGTGACATACACCTGTAGTTGCAGCTATGCAAGACATTGAGGTGGGAGCATCACTTGAGCCCAGGAGGTCAAGGATTCTTAGCCTTCAGTGAGCTACGATTGCACCACTGCACTGTAGCCTGGGCATAAGAGACTGTCTCAAAAAAAAAAAAAAAAAAAAGTGGATATGAGAGAGTAGGAAAAACCTAAGTGTTTTTTCCTACTCTCACATATCACAACATGTCTGATAACAGTGGGTAAGGTTTTTTTACCCACAGAGCAAGCAATTCTGACATCCCATTCTCCAGCAGACATCAATGTGGTGTCCTGTAATTCAATTCAGTTCTGACACAATCTACCAGGAGATATTGTCAGATCCCACAAATTAAGGGGCCAGTCCCACTACCCCCAACTGCAGATGCCAGTTGCAAGCTCCAAGTTGTGACCTGTACTTCTGACCGACCAGCTATTTAGGTCTCTCTGAACCTAGTCCTTTAGGGTTTCTACAGAGGTTTCATTTTGTAGGCATGATTAAATTGTTGGCCATCGCTGATTAACTCGACCTTCAGCCCCTGTCTTCTCCCTAGAGGTCAAGGGATGGAGCTGAAAAACTGAAAAAGTTCCAACCTTCTAATTACATGATTGGTTTCCCTGCCAACCACTATCTCCCTACCCAATCCTCAGACTATCCAGGAGCCCTAACCACCAGCCATGTCATTAGCATACAAAAAACACTTACCACTTTGGGTATTCTAGGAGTTTTAGGAGCTCTGTGTCATAAACCAGGGGAAGAGGCCAAATATGTTTATTGTCATCTCATGATATGATATGACCATATATTTAGCCTCTGCCCCTGATTTCAGATCACAGTGGGTGTGATTTATGTTTGTATTTCTCACAGAAACTAACAAGTATTTAGTAAATCTTTGAGAATGAGTAGATAAATAAAAAGGCCTAGACTATGATTAGACAGAGCTTGCGCTTTCTCTTTGAATATAATGATTTATGAAGAAAAACCATGTGCAAGTAGCATGTTTTTTAAACTGCTTTATTAAGGTATAATCAATATATAATAAACTACACTGTTTTTTCTTTCTATTTTTTATGTATTCAGAGAGTACAAGTGCCAGTTTCTTATGTATATGTATTTCTTAGTGGTGAAGTCTGGGTCTTTTGTGTACCCATCACTCGAATAGTGAATATTGTACTCACTAGGTAATTTTTCAGCTCTTGCCTCCCTCCCACCTTCCCACCTTTCGGAGTCTCCAGTGTTTCTTATTCCACTCTGTATGTCCATGTGTACCATTGTTTAGCTGTCACTTATAAGTGAGAGCATGTGGTATCTGACTTTCTGTTTCTGAGTTATGTTGTTAGGATAATGGCCTCCAGTTCCATCTACATTGCTTCAAAAGACATGATTTCATTCTTTTGTATGGCCAAGTAGTAGTCCATAGTATATGTATACTCCATTTTATTTATCTAGTCCTCTCTTGATGGACACTTAGGCTGATTCCCTATCTTTGCAACTGTGAATAGTGGAGCAATAAACATATAAGTGTGAATAAATATATATTTTTTGAGACAGAGTTTCGCTCTTGTCACCCAGGCTGGAGTGCAGTGATGTGATCTTGGCACACTGCAACCTCCACCTCCTGGGTTCAAGCGATTCTCCTGCCTCAGCCTCCTGAATAGCTGGGATTACAGGCGCATGCCACCACGCCCAGCTAATTTTTTGTATTTTTAGTAGAGATAGGGTTTCACCATGTTGGCCTTGAACTCCTGACCTCAGGTGATCCGCCTGCCTTGGCCTCCCAAAGTGCTGGGATTACAGGCATGAGCCACTGCACCCGGCTATAAGTATCTTTTTGATATAATGATTTCTCTTTGTGTATATACTCAGTAGAGGGGTTGCTGGATCACATGGTAGTTCTATTTTTAGTTCTTTGGGAACTCTCCTTGCTCTTTTCTATAAAGGCTGTACTAATTTACTCCCCCACAGACTATGTAAGTGTTCCCTTTTCTCTGTATCCTTGCCAGCGTCTGTCATTTTTCATGTTTGTTGGATGCTTTTGTCTTCTTTTGAAAAATGTCTGTTCATGTCCTGTTTTGTTTCTTTCTCTCTCTCTCTGAGTACAATGGCACAATCACAGCTCACTGCAGCCTTGACCTTCTGGGCTCAAGTGATCCTCCCACCTCAGCCTCCTGAGTAGCTGGGACCACAGGAATGCATTGCCACACCTGGCTAATTTTTTGTATATTTTTGTAGAGATAGGGTTTAACCATGTTGCCCAGGCTGGTCTCAAACTCCTGAGTTCATGCAATCTGCCCATCTTGGCCTCCCAAAGTACTGGGATTACAGGTGTGAGCCACCATGCCCAGCCTATTCATGTTCTTTTTCCCCTTTTAAATAGGGTTTTTTTTTTTTTGGATGATCAATGTGTCCTGCAATTCACATTAATTCTCGCACATTAATTCCTATTAATTTAAATAGGGTTATTTATTGTTTTCTTACTGAGTTGAATTCCTTGTAGATTCTGGATATTAGTCTTTTGTCAGATGCATAGTTTGCAAATTTATTTTTGCCATTTTGCCATTCTGTAGGTCGTCTGTTTATTCTGTTGATTATTTCTTTTGCTATGCAGAAGGTTTTTAGTTTAATTGAAACCCATTTGTCTATTTTTGTTTTCGTTGCATTTGCTTTTGAAGACTTGGTGTTAAATTCTTTGCCAGGACAATGTCCAGAAGAGTTTTTCCTATGTTTTCTTCTAGGATTTTTATAGCTTCAGGTCTTAGATTTAAGTCTTTAATCCATCTTGAGTTAATTTTTATATATAGTGAGAGGTATGGATCCAGTTTCATTTTTCTGCATATGGTCATCCAGTTTTCCCAGCACCACTTATTAATAGACTCCTTTCCCCAGTGTATATTTGTGTTGACTTTGGCAAAGATCAATTGATTGTAGGTATATAGCTTAATTTCTTCATTTTCTATTCCGTTCCATTAGTCTGTGTGTCTATTTTTATACCAATACCAGCCTGTTTTGATTACTATACCCTTGTATAATTTGAAGTCAGGTAATTGATTCCTCCAGGTTTGTTCTTTTTGCTTAGGATTATTTTGGCTACTTGGGCTCTTTTTGGTTCCATGTGAATTTTAGTATTTTTTTCTAATTCTGTGAAAAATAGCATTGGTAATTTGATAGTGATTGTGTTGAATCTGTAGACTGCTTGATGTATATGGTCATTTTAACAATACGGATTTTTTCAATCCATGAACATGGGATGTTTTTCCATTTGTTTGTATAAATTCTTTAGTCAGTGTTTTGTAGTTCTCCTTATAGAGATCTTTCACCTCCATGCTTAAATATAATCCTGGATAGTTTATTTTCTTATAGCTATTGTAAATTGAGTTGCTTTCTTGATTTGGTCCTTGGCTAGATCATTATTGGTGTATTGAAACCCTATTGATTTTTGGGTCTTAATTTTGTATCCTGAAACTACTAAATTTATTTATCAAATCTAAGTTTTTTGATAGAGTTTTTCAGGTTTTCCAGATATAAGATCATACCATCAGCAAACAGGGCAATTTGACTTCCCCTTTTCCAATTTGGATGCCTTTTGTTATTTTCTCTTGCCTGATCACTCTTACAAGGACTTGTTCAATAAGAGTGGTGAAAGTGGGCATCCTTGTCTTGTTCTAGTTTTAGGGAATGCTTTCAATTTTTCTCTGTTAAATACAATGCTAGCTATGGGTTTGTTGTATATGGCCTTTATTATGTTGAGGTATGTTCCTTCTATGCATAGTGTGTTGAGGACTTTTATCATGAAGCAATGTTGAATTTTATCCAGTGCCTTTTCTGCATCTGCGATGATCATTTGTTTTTTATCCTTAATTCTGTTTATATGAGGTATCACATTTATTTATTTGCATATAAATCAAATAATCATCCTTTCAACTCTGGGATAAATGCCACCTGATCATGGTGTATTATCTTTTTGATGTGCTGTTAGATTTAGTTTGTTAGTATTCTGTTGAGGAATCTTGCCTTTATGTTTATCAGGGACGTTGCTCTTTTTCATTGTGTCTTTGTCCGTTTTTGGTAACAGAGTTATACTGGCCTCATAGAATGCATTAAGGAGAATTCCTTCCTTTTTGATTTTTTGGAATAGTTGGAGGAGGATTGGTATTAGTTCTTTGTATATTTTGTATAACTCAACTGTGAATCCATCTGTTTGTTTCTTTGTTTTAATCCATCTGATTTTTAGGCTTTTGTTATTTTTGGCTGTGAATCCATCTGGTTTTTGTTGTTGTTTGTTTGTTTTCCAGTTTTTGGGTTTTTTTGGAGCAGAGTCTCACTCTATCGCCCAGGCTGGAGTGCAGTGGTGTGATCTCAGCTCACTGCAACCTCTACCTCCTGGGTTCAAGCAATTCTCCTGCCTCAGCCTCTGAAGTAGCTGGGACTACAGGTGCACGCCACCACACCCGGCTAATTTTTCTATTTTTACTAGAGATGGGGTTTCACCATGTTGGCCAGGCTCAAACTCCTGATCTCAAATGATCCACCTGCCTCAGCCTCCCAAAGTGCTGGGATTATAGGCATGAGCCACTGCACCCAGACCCATCTGGTTTTTAGGATTTTTTTTGTTTGGAGATTTTTTATTACCAATTCAATCTCACTACTCATTTTTGGTCTGTTTAGGAGTCCTGTTTCTTTCTGGTTCAACCTCAGTCAGTTATTCTGTTTCCAGCAATTATCCATTTCCTCTAGGTTTTCTAGTCGATAAATGTATAGTTGCTTAAAATACTCTCTGATGATCTTTTGTATTTCTGTAGTATCAGTTGTAATGTCTCCTTTTTCATTTCTGATTGTGTTTATTTCGATCGTCTCTTCTTCTTCTATCTAGTAATTAATCAATTTTATGTTTTCGAAAACCACCTTTTTGTTTCATTGATCCTTTGTAATTAATTTTTTTTTGTCTCTATTTCATTTACTTCTGCTACGGTCTTTGTTATTTCCTTGCTTCTGTTAACTTTGTGTTTGGTTTGTTCTTGTTTTTCTAGTTCTTTTTTTTTTTTTTTTTGAGATGGAGTCTAACTCTGTTGCCCAGGCTGCAGTACAGTGGGATGATCTCGGCTCACTGCAGCCTCTGCCTCCCAGGTTCAAGTGATTCTCCTACCTCAGCCTCCCAAGTAGCTGTAATTGCAGAGGCACAATACCATAACCAGCCTATTTTTGTATTTTTAGTAGAGATAGGGTTTTGCCATGTTGGCCAGGCTGGTCTTGAAATCCTGACCTCAAGTTATCTGCCCACCTAGGTCTCCCAAAGTGCTAAGATTACAGGCATGAGCCACCATGCTAACAAAATAGATTTCAAGACAAAAACTGTAAGGAGAGACAAAAGCAGTACTAAGAGGAAAGTTTGTAGCATTAAATGCTTATATCAAAAAAGTAGAAGGCTGTAATCCCAGCACTTTGGGAGGCCGAGGCAGGTGGATCACAAGGTCAAGAGATCGAGACCATCCTCGACAAGGTGAAACCCCGTCTCTACTAAAAATACAAAAATTAGCTGGGCGTAGTGGCGCGTGCCTGTAGTCCCAGCTACGCGGGAAGCTGAGGCAGGAGAATTGCTTGAACCTGGGAGGCGGAGGTTGCAGTGAGCCGAGATGGCGCCACTGCATTCCAGCCTGGGTAATGAGCGAAACTCTGTCTTAAAAAAAAGGAGAAAGATGGCTGGGCATGGTGTCTCACACCTGTAATCCTGGTACTTTGGGAGGCCAAGGCAGAAGAATTGCTTGAGGCCAGGAGTTTGAGACTAGTCTGGGCAACATAGTGAGACCTCGTCTCTACAAAAAAAATTTTTTTTAATTTAAGAAAAGTAAAAAGATCACAACTACCTAACGTCACAACTCAAGGAACTAGAAAAACAAGGCTGGGCATGGTGGCTCATGCGTGTATTAAACTCTCAAAATGCACCCTCGGCCTGCCACCAGGGAGGGTGGAGTCCCTCAAACTACACACTTATAGTGTGTTATAAGTTCTGATCGATGTATACACCCATGAAACCATCACCACAATCAATATAATGAACATATCCATCACCCCCAAAAGTTTACGCCTTTCAATCTTTTCCTCCTGCCCTTGCCTATCTCTGCATCTCCAGTGATTATCACAAAAAGAGTGATCTACTTTCTGCCACTGTAGATTAGTTTGCATTTTGTAGAGTTTCATGTGAGTGTAATCATATGTTCTCTTTGTCTGGCTTCTTTCACTCAGGATAATGATTTTTGAGATTCATCGCTGATTCATTGTGTATCATTCCTTTTTATTGCTGAGTAGTATTCCATTGTATCACAATCTGTTTATCTGTTGATGGCCAGTTGGCCTCCTTTCAGCTTTCGGCTATTACATGTAAAGGTGTTAGAAGCACTAGACAATAAATTGGGGACATACATTTTTTTTCTATTGGGTAAATTCTTCATAGTGGAATGGCTGGGTTATAGTTAGATATACATTTCACTTGTTAAGGATTGTTTATATAGGTTTTCCGTGCTGCTCAACAAATTATCACAAGCAGTGGCTTCAAACAACATACCTCACACATTTGTGAGTCTGAAGTCCAGCAACAGCTTAGCTAGTTCTCTGTTTAGGGTTTCACCTGGCTATGATCAAGGTGTTGGTCAGGCTGGGCTCTCATGTGGAGACTTAACTAGAGAAGGAGCCACTTACACTTTCGTATGTTCTTAGAAGCATACAGTTCCTTAGAGCTATAGTATTTATGTCAGCTTTATTCTTCAAAGCCAGGAAGAAAGACTGAGAGCTAGTGAACTAACGACAAAAGCCTATATAATATAACGTGATCATGGGAATGACATCCCATCACTTTACCATTATCTATTGGTCTGAAGCAAGTCATAAGTCTTGCTCACACTCAGAGTGGGGGGATTTCATGTAGGCATGAACACTAAAAGGTAGGAATTGTGCAGGGGCCATCTTAGAGCCTTTCTACCACATGCCCCAATAAGTCATGTTCTCCCACATGCAAAATACATTCACCTCACTCCCAAGGTTTTCAAGAGTCCCGTCCCATTGTAGCATCAGCTCAAAGATCCAGAATCTTATCATCTAAATCAGGTCCTGATGTGGATGATGTTCCTAAATGTAACCATTCAGTACAGGTTCTGTACACAATTTCTCTCCATCTGTAGATCTGTGAAACTATAGAGACAAGTTGTCTGACCCCTAACACACCCAACATACAAGAGTGGGACAGGCAAAGGATAATAGTTATAGACAGTACAGTTAAAAGGAGGGGGGAATGGAAGGTAAAAAAAGGGTTCATAGCAATTCTGAAATCTAGCTGGGTAAAAAAATATTGGGAGTTTCAAGACCTGGGACTCATCCTCTGCAGTTCTCTGCTCCATTCTCAGGGGCCTGGTTTCACCCTCTCAATCATCTTTCCTTTTTTCATGAAAGGTCACACATGTTTGTAGCTAAGTAGTTTTATCAGGCTGCTTCTTGCTGTAGAATTTTGGGGGTCTGACAGCCTTCTTCCATTTTGTACTGACTCTGTCCTATTAGTCCAAATTGGCAGTTTTTCTGTTGAAATAATTTTCTCAAAAACTTTATGGCTCTCCATGGTATCAGTGGGGTTCACTAAATTGGACAAAAGCCACATATGTATATCTTTTCAGATAATTTCTTGTCTATCTTGGACTCCTGCCAATATGGTGAAACCCTGTCTCTAGTACAAATATAAAAATTATCTAGGCATGGTGGCGTCTGCCTGTAGTCCCAGCTACTCGGCAGACTGGGGCAGAAGAATTGCTTGAACCTGGGAGGCGGAGGTTGCAGTGAGCCGAGATCGTGTCACTGCACTCCAGCCTAGGCGACAGAGCGAGACTTTGTCTCAAAAAAAAAGATGACTTCCACACTGAAAACTATGTAATATTATAGAAAGAATGTAGAGGAGACTAAAGAAATGGAAAGACATCCTATGTTTATGGAGTGGAAGGCTTAGAATTGTTAAAATGGTAATTCTCCCCAAATAGATCTACAGTTTCAGTACAATCCGTATCAAAATTCCAGCTGCCTTTTTTTTTGCAGAAATGGGCAAGCAGATCCTGAAGTTCATATGGAAATGTAAGAGACCTTGAATAGTCAAAACAGTATTTATAAAGAATAAAGTTACAGGATTCACACCTCCTGATTTAAAAAATTATTACAAAACTGCAGTAATCAAAACTGGCTGTGTGGAACTGGCATAAAGACAGACAAATAGATCAGTGGAATAGAATCAAAAGCTCAGAAGTATACCCACACATATGTGGCCAATTAGTTTTCAAGGGTGCCAAGATCATTCAATGGGAGAAGAATAGCCTCTTCAACAGATGATGCTGGAACAACTGTATATTCATTCACATGGAAAAGAATAAAGTTGGATTCTGACTTCACATCATATACAGAAATCAACTCACAATGGATCAAGGACCTAAAGTTAAGAGCCAAAATTATAAAACTCTCAGAAGAAAAAAAGGAGTAACTCTTCATGACCTTGGATTTGATAATACATTGTTAGATATGACACCAAAAGCATGAGCAGCAAAAGAAAAAATGATAGTTTGGACTTCATCGTAATGTAAAACTTTGTGCTATAAAAGATGTTATCAAGGAAGCAAACGACAACCTGTAAAATGGAAGAAAATATTTACAAATCATATAACTAATAAGGATCTAGTATCTGGAGTAAAGAACTACACCTCAATAATAAAAGCTCAAACAACCCAGTTTAAAAATGGGCAAGTGATTTGAATAGATATTTTTCCAAAGAAGATAAACAAATGGCTGATAAGCACATGAAATATGCTGTACATCGTTAGTCATTAGGGAAATGAATATCAAAACCACAATGAGATATCACCTCATGCCCACTAGGATGGCTATGTGTATATACCTTTTTAATTAAATTTTGTTTCTTAAAGGAAAAATGCAAGTGTTAGTAAAGATAGGGAGAAATTGGAACCCTCACACATTGCAGTGGGAATATAAAATTCTGCAGCTATTGTGGAAACAATTTGGCAGCTCATCAGAATGTTAAACATAAAATTGTTAAAAGACCAAGAAAATTCCACTCTTAGGTATATAACCAAGAGAAGTGAAAACATATGTCCATACAAAACTTGTATGTGAATGCTCATAGCAGCATTATTCATAAGAGCCAAAAAGTGGAAACAACCCAAATGTTTATCAGCTGATGAATGAACAAAATTTTGATTTATCCATATGTTATGGGATGAATTGTTTTCCCCCTAAAATTCATATGTTATAACCCCAAAGTGATTGTATTTGAAGACAGCACTTTTAGAGAGGTAATTCAGGTTAAGTGAAGTCATAAGAGTGGGCTCCTAATCCAACAGGGCTGGTGTCCTTGTAAGAAGAGGAAGGGACACCAGAGATCTCTTTCTACACACATGTGGAGAACAGGCCATGTGAGGACACAGAAAGAAGGTGGCCACCTCAAAACCAGGACAGCACCTTGATCTTGGACTTCTAGCCTCCAGAACTGTGAGAAAATAAATGTCCAATGTGCAGTCTACCCAATCAGTGATATTTTGTTATGGCACCCCAGCAGACTAGTATACCATGCAATGGAATATTATTCAGCCATAAAAAGCAATTAAGTACTGATACGTTACAGCATGGATGAACCTTGAAAATATGCCAAATGAAAGAAGACAATCGCAAAGCACCATGTATATTGTATGATTCCATTCATATGAAATGTCCAGAATAGGCAGAGCCGTGGAGACAGAAAGTAGTTTAGTGGTTACCAGGGAATGGATAAAGAGGGAAATTGAGAGGGTACCGTGTTTCTTTTCGGAGTGATGGAAATTTTTTGAAATTACATAGTGGTAATGATTGTACAACATTGTGAATATATTAAAAACCACTGAACTGTACACTTTAAAATGGTTAAAATGAATTTTATGTTATATGAATCTTATCTAAAAAAAATTTTTTTTAATTCTTTCAGCCTGATAAATATCCATTAACATTGCTTGTATGTGGGTCTGCTAGTGATGAATTGTTTCTTTTGTAGATATGCAAATTCTTTTATTTGGCTTTCATTTTTGCAAGATAATTTTATGAACTCTATGTCAATAGTTTTCATCCTAGTAATTTTAAAATGCTGTTCATTTTCTTCTCACTTGCATTGTTTCTGAAACGAAATCTGTTGTCATCCTTATCTTTGTTCCTGTGTACATGTATTTTTTTTTTTTCTGGCTGCTGTTAAGATTTTCTTTTTATCACTGGTTTTGAACAATTTGATTATGATGTGCCTTCATGCAGTTTTCTTCATGTTTCTTCTGCCTGGAGTTTGTTGAACTTCATGGAGCTGTAGGTTTGTTTCATTGTTTGAAAAGCTTTCAGCAATTATTTCTTCAGATGTTTTTTTCTGTCCCACATCCTCCGTCAGTACTTCAGTCACTTACAAATTAGTCCGTCTGATCATTGTTTATCCCTCAGATAACTCATGCTTTAAAAAAATTTTTTTATGTTTTTTTCTTTTTTCTTTGTGTATTTCATTCTGGGTAATTTCTATTGTTATGCCATCAAGTTCATTAATCTTTTCTTCTACAGTGTTGAATTTGCTCATTTAGGGAATTTCATGTAAGATATTGTCATTTTCATCTCAAAGTATGATTTGAGAAAGACATATATTTTCCATGCCTCTATTTGATTTTTTGAAAATGTGGAATAATGGAATAACTTGACTATCTGTGTTAATTCTAGGTTGGTTTCAGTTACTTATATTCTCTTCATTATGGCTTGTATTTTCCTGCCTGGTGATCTCTGATTAGATTTTAGACATTGTGAATGTTACCTAAGGGATGAATTTCTTTTTTTCTTTTTATTACTGCATATTTTCTTGAGCTTTGTTCTGAAATGCAATTAAGTTACTTGCAAACAGTTTGATCCATTCTGGTCTTTCTTTTATGATTTGTTAGGTCTGGAGCAATGTTCAGTCTAGAGCTAATTTGTTACCCACCTACTGGGGCAAGATCTTATTCTGCCCAGTGCTCCATGAATTGAGTTTTTCTGGTTTGGAGGGTAGGAACAGGCAGTATTCCTTGTTCCATGTGAGCAGCAGGTACTGTTCCCTTCTTTCAGTTTTTTTTTCCGCTAGTCTCAGGTGGCTTCTGATATGTGCACTGATTGGTATATTTTGAATGCTCAAACGATGCCCCACCCTCTGCAGATACCATGGGTTCTCTTCCTGTATATTTCTCTTCTCTAAGATATTCTGTTCTGTGAATCCTAGCTGCCTTGGTCTCTGTACTCTCAACTCAGGGAGTTACCAGGCTGTGCCTCAGTTCCCACTCTGTGTGTGTTTTTTTTTTTTTTTAGACAGAGTCTCACCCTGTCACCTGGGCTGGAGTGCATGGTGTGATCTCAGCTCACTGCAACCTCCACCTTCCAGGTTCAGGTGATTCTCCTGCCTCAGCCTCCTGAGTAGCTGGGATTACAGGCATGTGCCACTACGCTTGGCTAATTTTTGTATTTTTAGTAGAGACGGGGTTTCGCCATGTTGGCCAGGCTGGTCTTGAACTCCTGACCTCATGATCTGCCCACCTCAGCCTCCCAAAGTGCTGGGATTACAGGCCTGAGCCACTGCTCCCGGCCAGTTCCCTCTCTTTATGCCATATCTTGGAAACTCTTTCAAGGCAATTGCAGGTCTAGTCTCATTTGTTTATCATCTCAGGGTTTATGAACTTCCATTATCTGATTTACAGTGTCTTGAAAGCCATTGTTTGTTTTATTGGTTGTTTTAAGCAGGAGAGTAAACCCAGTTCATGTTACTCCATCTTGGCTGGAAGCAGAAGTCCAACAAACACATTTTTAAACTTTTTACTGAATCACAGCTTGCCAGGAGTAAAAGGAAAAAAAACTTTTTATTGAAGAGTAATATGTAAATAAAAAATTACAAAGTAAGTTTACATCAAGTAAGCCTAGGCTAATGTGTGTGTTTGTGTCTTAGATTTTAACAAAAAAGATTAAACATAAAAATTAATTTAAAAATGGGCAAACCTCACAGAATAAGGAAATAGAAAATATTTTTATACAGTTGCACAGTGTTTGTGTCTTAAGCTGTTATTTCAAAAGGATCAAAAAGTTAAAAAAATAAATTTACAAATTAAAAAAGTAAAATAAACTAAGGGTAATTTATTGAAGAAAAAGAAATTTTTAAAAAGTGTAGTGTAACCTAAGTGTACAGCATTTATGGACAGTAGTGTACAGTAATGACCCAGGCCTTCACATTCACTCACCACTCACTCAGTGACTCACTCAGAGCAACTTTCATTCCTGCAAGCTCCATTTATGGTAAGCACCCTATGCAAGTGTACAATTTTTGTCTTTTGTACCATAATTTTACCGTACCTTTTCTATTTAGGCTTGTTTAAATCAATACCATTGAATTATAGTTGCCTCCAGTTTTCAGTACGGTAACATGCTGTACAGGCCTGTGCCTAGGCGCAACAAGCTATATACCATTTAGCTTAGGTGCGTAATAGGCTGTACCACCCAGGTTTGTGTAAATACACTCAGACATTCACACAATGACAAAATTACCTAACAATGCAGTTCTCAGAATATATCCCTGCTGTTAAGTGACATGAGTGTAAAATGGTAAATCACAGGTATTGTACCACTATATATATATATATATATGTATATTTTAGTAGCAGGCCAGATTTGGCCCATGGGCCATAGTTTGCCAACCCTGCTCTGAAATGTGATCCCCATGAGAAGCAGAGTTATTTAATGATTAAAGCACAGACTACGTTGCCAGACAGCTGGGTTTGACTGCTGGCTCTGTCACTTAACTTTATCTACATCCTTGGCAAGTTGCTTAACTTCTTTGAGCCTCAGTTTCTTTATCTATAAATGAGTATAAATACTATAATATCTGTTTCATAGGGTTAAGAAATAAGTTACATCAAAGTATATAGAACAGTTCGTGGAATATGTAAGAGCTCAGTAAATGTTAGCTGTTGACATTAGTTTTTATTGGAATACCTGGAAGTATAGAAAGAGAACACTTGTAGTTTTGGCTTTGTCATGGACCAGTTGGTTCACTGTTAGAACAAACTGACAGCTGCTGGTACAAACCCATCTCTACTATTAGAGCAACTTTTCCAACCTCTATGTGAAGAAGAAAGCCAAACTACATACAGGTTTGCAATATATGCAGTAGGACTACATGGTCTGTGAACTGTAACCTCAAAGTATATAAAACTCTGATGAAATGTAATCATGTATTTATAACTTTTTATAATCTTTTAACTTTTAATCAAGACAGTTTTAAAGTCTAAATGAAAATTTTAATTTTAATTAATAAATTTATTTATTGCAACAGAGTTTCACTCTGTTGTCCAGGCTGGAGTGCAGTGGTGCCATCACAGCTCACTACAGCCACAGCCTCAGCCTCCTGGGCTGAAGTTTTCTTCCTACCTCAGCCTCCCAAGTAGCTGGGACCAAGGGCACGTGCCACCATGCCTAGCCAATTTTAATTTTTTTTGTAAAGATGGGGGTCTCCTTATGTTGCTCAGGCTGGTCTTGAACTACTGGCCTCAAGCAATCTGCCTCAACCTCTCAAAGTTCTGGGATTACAGATAAAAGCCACCATGCCCAGCCTGCTTGGTCATTTTTATGGTGTCTTGCTCTTAGTCATATTTTCTATTTCTGCTTTTGTTTTACATTCTACATCTGTCAATTCCAATTTCTGAAATCCCTGCTGATCTGATTATGTTGTTGTTGCTTGCTCTTTTTCAATGTGCCTTGTTTCTTTCTGGATGTGATGATTCTTAACAGTAGTTTCTAATCTCAGAACTTTACCTGTCAGAATTGAGGTCTGGATTAATGAAGGCTCCCCTAGAGCTACACTGTCCAATACAGTAGGGATCAGCCACATGTGGCCATCAGTTAAAACTAAAATTAAAATTAAAATTTAGTTCCTCCCTCCCTAGCCACATGCTAAGTGCTCTATAGCTACAGGAGGGTAGTGGCTACCACACTGAATAGCACAGTTATAAAACATTTCCATCAACTCCAAAGGTGTGTGGGACAACTTTGCTCTAGAGATCTTTTTCTCCTGCCAGGTACTGGTACCAGTAGGCATCATCAGCCTGGGAAACTACTTTCAACTAGTCTTGGTTTGAGGGTTTTTTTTTGAATCATGCAGGTAGTATAAAATTGGGCTGTAAAAATAAGTGAAGACTATGAATTCTCAGGAGAGATATTTTTTTCACAATAGTGTTGCTATGGGCCAGAAGATTATCCATGGATAATAGATTCTGTTCCTTTGCCCAGATGATGAGAGTAATGTTGCAGTTACCAGACCCAATTCAGAAAGTTCCTGTGTGCTGAGTGAACCAGACCCTTTGTTGTTACCGCGAGTGCCACAGTCTAAGGTGCTGTCCATTACCTCAAATCCGGTAAGCCCCAGAGGGATCAGTTGGAGACCCCAGAGATACTCTCACCAGAGGAAATTTGCTCAGTTGTTTGCCTTACTTGTATGATTTCTGACTTAATACTTTTTAGTACAATTATGTGTTTATCATAATAATCCAGTGACTCTTTGCATTGGTCAGTTTCAGTTTAAAATATTAACAGCAAATTAGAGTTGATAAATACTTTTCAGTCAGCTCTTCTGAGGAGGCATCTATAAGTTGTGCAATCTAGAATTAACCACGTGGTCAGCCTAAGTCTGTTTTGGGAAGAATGGAGGATAATAAAAAGGACTCATCTTAGATTCTCTATGGCTTTTACATTGTCCTTTGAATGCCTCCTTCCTTTTGGCTTTTTCCTTCCTTTTTCTCTCAACCTGGCCCACCTGTTTTTTTTTTTTATTTATTCTTTTGAGATAGTCTCTCACTCTGTCACCCAGGCTAGAGTGCAGTGGCATGATCTCGGTTCACTGCAACCTCTGCCTCTCAGGTTCAAGCAGTTCTTGTGCCTCAGCCTTCCAAGTACCTGGGATTACAGAAGTTCACCACCACACTCAGCTGATTTCTGTATTTTTAGGTGAGACAGGGATTCAACATGTTGGCCAGGCCGGTCTCAAACTCCTGGCCTCATACGATCCACCTGCCTCAGTCTCCCAAAGTGCTGGGATTATAGGTGTGAGCCACCACGCCTGGTCCCTGTTTGGTTTTTAGAGACAGGAGTCTCACTATGTTGCCCAGCTGGTCTCGAACTCCTAGGCTCAAGCCACCTTCCCACCTCAGCCTCCTGAGTAGCCACCACACCCAGCCTGTTTTTGTTTTTTAATATTTAAATCTGTTAACTTTTTGCCTTTTGGATGTTTGGTACTCATAAACAGGTATAAAAAGCAAACAAAAGCAAAGAGAAAGGCTATTTCAAGTAAGTCTGAACAAGCACAACAATGGTATTTCTTGCAGGAGACTGATGAGGTTGGACTTATCCCTGGGTAATGATTTACGCAGTCCCAGTTCCTACATGATAGTTTCCTGTTATTACTTTTGGGAAAGAAAGAAAAAGACAGAGAGAGAAAACATTCTAATCTACTCTTTAGGCCATGTTACCAACCCTGGGTTTTACTACCAGATCTAGTTTTTGTTTTGTTTTTTCTGGTTTTACTACCAGATCTTTGTTGGTATACTGGTCAGATACTGTGCAGCTGGATTTACAAAACAGGTATTTAAACAGAAAATAAGGCCAAGGTGGGTGGATCACTTGAGGCCAGGAGTTCAAGACCAGCCTGGCTAATACGGTGAAACCCCATCTATACTAAAAAATACAAAAATTAGCTGGGCATGGTGGCAGGCACCTGTAGTCCCAGCTACTCTGAGGCTGAAGCAGGATAATCAATCACTTGAACCTGGGAGGCAGAGGTAGCAGTGGGCTGAGATTATACTACTACACTCCAACCTGGGTGACAGAGCAAGACTCTTTCTCAAAAAAAAAAAAAAAGAAAATTAGGAAGGCTCATAAGTCATCACACCAGGGATGAACCAGGTAAATTAATGTTCCTTTGGTGGTGATAAAGCACTTCTGCATGTTGAACTGGTGTGGCCATGGTTTAGTAGCCTAAGCCCTGAATAAATAGACATTCTGGTCGTTCATGATCTAAGGAAGGAGAAGAGTTAATTCAAACATTCTGAAGAAAAAGAGGAAGGAAAATACATTCTATGGCAGTGGAGATGGCCAGAAAAGGTAATGAGCTGATGATCTGAGAAAACAAGCAGGGGTGGAGGATGGCGGTGCCAGTCCAAGAAACATTACATCCTGCTAAAATTAGAACAGATAAGCTTACCTCCTAGTACAGAGTCTTTAGGATTTAGGTTATCGAGAGCTGACCTGCTCCACAGGTAGTGAAAGAGGATTAGTTTGTACAGGGTGCAGGATTATGTGATGATGAATGAGATCAAGTTAGAGTTTCCCCTTATTATTTTCTATTATTGTTCCATATTTTGTCTGAGTTTTTCTTCTACTATAATTTAAACAATAATAATAATAAAGGTCCTCACTCCCCATGAGAGGGCTGTCAATTGTTTTCATCCAGATTGATCAGGCTTCCCCTACCTGCTATTATTTAGGAATGGAGAGGAAAGGAGGGACCCTATCACATGGACAGTTGACTTGGGGCCCCAGCTAAGGTCCCTGAGATGTTATAAAAATTAAAGCACAGGAAAAAAGTATAAATAACCAAATTGAAAATATTAACTTTTGGCAAGGTTGGGAAACCAAACAGGTATCTTCTCCAACCAATCATGAGTACTGTCTTCTTTCGACATGTAGATGAGTCTCTGTCAAGCAAGCAGTCATCAGCCAAACATGAATGGTCTCTTGGTTCATGGGATGCCTCTACAGCCAAGAAATCTCTCCCTAATGGACAAGCTCCTGTAAGAATTTCAACATTTTCAGACTATAGAGTGTAAAAAGGAAATAGAGGAAAGGAAAATCAGTTCATCAGTATGCATTTATTGAGTGCCAACCAAGCAACCACAAAAACACAAAAAACAAAAATACTCCACCCTCAGGGGGCTGATAATATAACTAGAAAGAGAAGACGTACCTGGGTAAAGAGAGTCCTAACCGTATGTGGCATTTTTGTGACTGAGTGCCATGTGTGTGCCGTCCAGAATGAGTGCTATGACAGCCCCAAAGCATTCTGGTGGGTAAGTGTAGGTTTGGAACTTGTCCTTGAAGATGGGCTTTGGATAAGCAAAGGAGAGCAACAGGGGCATTCTAGGTAGAAGGAATGATATGGGGAAAGGTTTGGAGATAGGAAAATACAAAATATTTAGGAGAGATAGCAGACCATTTTTGATATAGAAGGATGGAAGATAGGTCAGAACTTTAATGCATCTGAACAAAGATAATTGACAATCTTCTAGAATTAAAATAGGCCATGGTGTGATTAGCAAGAAAGAAGTGACTATGGAACTTATGAATGTTAGGACCAGATTGTGGAGGGTGGAGGGTTTTGAGTGTCATGTTTTGTGATTCATCCATTGTTTCATATGACCTGTTGTCTTGCTGAGGAGTATTCAATTGTAAGAATACGCATGATTTATCTATCTGCTCTCCTGTTAATTAACACGTGGATTGTTTCCAGGTTAGAGGTATTACATGTAAAGGTACTATAAATATTCTTGTATGTCTTTTTTGTGGTTTTTACGGTCTCATTTCTCTTGAATTGATTCCTGGAAGTAAAAGGGTCACATGACAGGTGTATGTTTAGTTTCATAGGAAACTGCCATACAGTTTCCCAAAGGAGTTGTACCATTTTACACTTCTTTCAGCAATGTATGAGTTGTACCATTTTACACTTCTTCCAGCAATGTATGAGTTTTGGTTTGGCAGCACATATATTTAAATCAGGAATTTGAAAGGTCGACTTCACAGCAGTGGAACATCGATTGGATGGCGTGGAAGGGACTAACGGTAAGGGGTCAGTGCAGGAGTCCATGCACGAGCTGTTAAGGGTATGCACTCAAGCGACCACACAGGGTGAGAAAGGAATGAGTTATTTTGGGAGATATTGTCAAGTAAGTGAAATTATATAGAAATAGAGGAATCAAAGTCATCTCAGATTATAAGCTCGAGAGAAGCCTATTTTGGTGGAAAAGATGGGCCATCTCACTGGAAATGTGGAAGAGATCAGATCTGGAAACTGACCTAAAAGTCACCTGGCTAGAGATCATAATCAAATATAGAAGTTCATAGAGAAAATAAAGGTGAACACAAGGCAGCTAAAGCCTAAACTTTTGTAATTAGAAAGCAGTTAGTTAGGGTGTGTTTAAAAAAAAAAAAAGCGTAAGTGAATTGCCAGAGAGACAGGAAGACCAGAATAGTCCTATTCCTTGACGGGCAGCATCCCTTCAAAGTCCTCCAAGCACGGGGCCATTTTGCACTAGAGGACACCAAAGTTGAGGAACTTGCCGAGATCTGTAGGAGCAAATGGCAGAGCTTAGCTGCTTTATTCTTTCACTTCCCTTCCATCTCATTGTTCAGATAGTCTTAGATGTCTTAAAATAGTCAAATGTCCTCTCATTTGCTTTAAAACACAAAATACATCTGAATCTGTAGGGCAGTATTTAAGCTACTGAACTGTTCGTAGTATTTTATTTATTCGAAGACTTACAGAAAAGGGTTGTCTTTCAGTTATTTATGCAGATGGGGCTACTGTGGTCCCACAGCTTTGGCTCTGGGTGGCACAAGACCCTTTGCCCACTCCCAGCTTTCCAAGGAACCCAAACCCAAATCCCTGCCAGCTCCGACTTGCTCAGCACTTTAATTGCCACAGTGGGAGCCATACTGACACCACAGCTACTCCCAAGCAGCAATATTTGTCTTTCAGGTAACAATCTTTCAGCACAAAAGAATGCCTTAGAGTAGGAATCAGCCCCTGTGGCAAATTTTTGGGAAGCACTTTGGAGTAGGCGTCCTTCAGGCTTGCCTTCACTGGTGACTAAAAGTGACTGTGATGGCAGGTGAATAACAGACTTGCTTTCCCAAATGGCCACTATAGTAAACTATGTTTATGATTGAAATAATATCCTACTTTTAAGAACAGATTCTCATGCCTGAGCCTAGAGTACCATCTGGAAACTAGGTTACTTATTGAAAGGTTTTTATTTTTGCTTTATTTTCCCCTAAGTGTAGTTTCTAGTCTAAGGCTTTAACCCATGAGTCTTGTCTTTGTTTACATAGAGATCTTTACTTCATTGTGAGTTTCTGATTTGGCTACTAGAGATCTTGATGACAAGCTACTTCTGAGGCCTGGGTCCAGTACCATCCTTTCAACTAGAAATTGGCCAAATCAAGCTGTGGAGTTTAGTACATCATCTCTGTCATACACAGTGCAGTCCGCCAGAAGACGCAATCCACCACCACGAACGCTGCATCCGATAAGCACCAGCCATTCATGTGCTGGAACACCAAGACCTGTGGAAGAAATCCTCAGAGGAACCCGAGTGTAGGTTTCAAAAGCAGAACTTCTGGAAACTGTGGTAAAACTAATGCATTTTACATACAGCATTAATTTAAATGTGAGACTGAAATCTATGCCTAGAAACTAATCATTAAGTAGTCTTATGGCAGATTGCCCATATTTTTTAATAGGATTAAATTTTATTTTACTTTACTTTTTTTTAGATACAGTCTCACTCCTGTTGCCCAGGCTGGGGTGCAGTGGCATGATCATGGCTCACTGCAGCCTCAACTTCTTGGGCTCAAGTGGTTCTCCCACCCCAGCCTCCCAAGTAGCTGGGATCACAGGTGGGTGCCACCATGCCAGGTTAATTTTTTGTGTTTTTAGTAGAGACAGGGGTCTTGTCATGTTGCTCAGGCTGGTTTCAAACTCCTGGGCTCAAGCAATCTGCCTGCCTCAGTCTCCCAAAGTGCTCAGATTATAGGTGTGAGCCACCGTGCCCGACTGGGGTTAAATTTTAATGAAATAGATATTGAATCTTTCTGTTGATCTAGCTAAAGACTTCTATGTCTACTTGTAAAAATAAAATGTTGGCTACAATACTATATTGGGGTTACAAAAGGAATAAAGAACCTATTATTTAATCAAATTTTTCCATAGTGGGAACATCTTCAGTGAAATTTCACCCTAAAATAATAGTTAATTCCCCTTTAAGGTTTTTCTGTACCATTGGGATCTGCTTATTCCATTGACAATGAAAACTTTATAAACCTCAGATAAGTAGTTGCTTATATAACAGGAAAAATATCCCTTAGCACTTTTTAGGAAGTGACACTAAAAATAATCCCTTTCCTTTTCCCACCCTTCATTCACTTTACACTCTGAGCCTCGTCGTGCAAAAAATACCTAGGAGCCAATTTTAAACACAGAATTATTTTAGTTGTTGATTCACAAACTGTCTTAGGATGATTTGTTTCTAAAAGTATAACAAGGGTATGAGATAATAAGGCCACAACAGTGTTTTCAATTCAGCTTCCAAGTTAAGCATTATTATGTGGATATAGCTATATCTATACCAACAGAGCTATAAATTCATTCATTTGGGGATGAGTAGTCTTGATGTATAATTAATCTCTCATTCCATCTGACAGTACTTTTTTTCAAAGTTGAAAAGTAAGTTGCTTTGTTACTTCTGGGACATGAAAGTATCATTCAGTTTTAATTACTGTCTTAAGTATGAGGAATACTGCAAGCTGCTCCAGATCTTGCTGAAGGGAGTGAAGGTTTAGGAACTGTACCCAAGAACTATAGTTATTAGGGCAAAGGATAACCAGAAGGTCTAGAACTGTCAAGAATTCCATCATCAGCTGGGAATTTACAAATCTAAATCAGCAGAGAAGTACAACACCAGTTAGGGACAAATGTTTTATTCCAGTTATGTGGGAGAGAAAAGGCCAACTTCTGTTGTGTGCCCTGTACAGAGCTTCAAAACAAAATCTGCACTATTTTAAAAACTCTGATTTTCCAAAATCCTGAGATCTTTACTTAAAAACATAGGCAGCCTAAAGCTTTCTGTGCACATTAAAGTCATCTGGCTCATTTATCTGATTTCTAATCAATTTGCTGGTATTGTTGTCACTTCATGCTTTCATACCTTGGTGTTTGTTGGTGGGATCTGCAGCCCGGT
This sequence comes from Cacajao melanocephalus, assembly GCA_963573385.1. Lineage (NCBI taxonomy): Eukaryota > Metazoa > Chordata > Mammalia > Primates > Pitheciidae > Cacajao > Cacajao melanocephalus. The sequence goes on along the minus strand of CAUYLG010050954.1, from coordinate 35,399 downwards.
GGCAGCTGACTCGCTCTCCTCTACCTCACCAATGCCCCTGAGTCGAAATAATCTACTACCACCTATTGGCACAGCTGAAGTGGAACATGTGACCACTGTGGGGCCACAAAGACAGACGGTATGTTTCTTTCATATTGCCTCTCCATGTGCTTACTATCCAGCCTCATGGGAAGTAACTCTGCAAGGTTTGTGTTCTGATCTTGATTTATACTGTTTTGTCAAAAGTACAAACTGAGTGCTAATTTATGACGTGGAATTGGAGCTGCTTGGCTTGCATATACCATATCTGCCAGGGTTCATAGGGTTTTAACTACATACCACACTACAGATAGTTTTCACAGTTTCTATAACTTTTGTCTCCTCTGCAGAAACCCCATGGTGATTCCAGTCGAGCTCGAAGTGCAATGGTGGATGAGCCTAACCATCAGCAACCCCAAGAAAGGCTCCTTTTGCCTGACTTTTTCTCTAGGCCCAACACAACTCAATCATTTTTGGTACAGTGACATACTTCCTAGAATGGTCTGGATAGTGGGGAAAAAAGTGGGGGGAATACTAGTTTGGCAGACTTAAGACTTTATCTAGAGGCTTAACTCAGAATAAAAGTTGAGTTTCCAACAATAAAAACAGTGTTATAAATCTATTTTGTTCACATCCTAACTGGTCCCTGACACCTATTATTTAATGCCTTATAAAGAAATCACAAATTCTAAGCAATTTAACGCTTAGCTATGTCTGAGCACAAGCAAGAATATTAAACCCCAGTGCATATCAGATGAACATAACTTTATTGTGTACTCCTGCTCCTCTGGGGTTATATCAAAAGTGGTCTCAGATTATGATGAGTCCTGGTGGATGAGTGTAAGACTGAAATCTATGCCTAGAAACTAATCATTAAGTAGTCTTATGACAGTTTGTTTGCCCATGGGTTTAGATCCAATAAAAAATTTTTGTAAAAAAACAAGAATTTTAAAAAAAAGAATAAAAAGAAAAAATTTTTATATGGATAATCAATCTAGAAAAAATCCTAAGCACCCAGCTTAGCTTAGGACTTTTTCTTTCTACTGGTGTTTTAAATGCTACCTACTATTTACTGTGCATTTACTATCCCTTTTAATAGGAAAAACCTGATCAGCAATGGGGTCATGCACTGACCTTCCCCATTTGTAGGCTGGGAGCTCGACCCCACATAAATTGCTTTGTGGTAAGAGCGCTTGGAGATCCTGGGGAAGTAACCAGGGACCCCATATCCTGGAAGTTGTCGGGATGGTGGTGTTTGCAGCATACTTGTCCCAACTCATGACGCTTGAACCACAGCAGGCTAAAGCACTGCAAAATCTTTCTTCTACTAGAAGAGTGGTGAGGATAATCAATGAATAGACCTTTGTATTAGTTTACTAGGTCATAAGAAATGACAAACAACTGGGTGCCTTAAAACAGCAGTAATTTTTTCTCACAGTTCCAGAGGCAAGAAGTTCAAAATCAAGTTGTCAGCAGAGCCATGCTCCCTTTGGAGGCTCTATGGAAGAATCTGTCTCTTCCTGCCTTCTGGTGGCTGCCTGCGATCTCTGGTGTTCCTTGGCTTGCAGCTGCATCACTCCCAATTTCTGCCCACCCCCTGGCTTTTTTTTTTTTAAGAAAGAGGAGTCTTGCTCTTGCCTAGGCTGGAGTGCAATGGTGCAATCTTAGCTCTTTGCAACCTATGCCTTCTGGTTCAAGTGATTCTCCTGCCTCAGCCTCCCGATTAGCTCGGATTACAAGTGTGCGCCACCATGCCCAGCTAATTTTTGTATTTTTAGCAGAGACGGGGTTTTTGCCATGTTGGCCAGGCTGGTCTCAAACTCCTGACCTCAAGTGATCTGCCCACCTTGGCCTCCCAAAGTGCTGGGATTACAGGCGTGAGCCACCACTCCTCACTTTTTTTTTGTTGTTGTTAAGACAGGGTCTCACTCTGATGCCAGGCTGGAGTGCAGAGCATAGGTCACTGCAGCCTCAACCTCCTGGGCTTAAGTGATCATCTCACCTTAGCCTCCTGAGTAGCTGGAACTATAGTCGCATGCCACTGTCCCCTGCTAATTTATTTTTCATTTTGTAGAGACAGCGTCTCACTGCTTTTGGCCAGACTGTTCTCAAACTCCAAGGTTCAAGTGATCCTCCCACCTCAGCCTCTCAAAGTGCTGGGACTACAGGCATGAGTCACATGCCCAGCCTGCCTCTGTCTTTACACGGCTTTCCTCCCTGTGTGTCTGTGCCCAAGGTTCTCTCTTCTCATAAAGATATCGGTCGCCGAATTTAGGGCCCACCCTAATCCAGTATGACTTTACCTTGATTACATCTGAAAGACCCTATTTATTTCCAAACTTGGTCACATTCACAAGTTCCAGGTGGTCATAAATTTTGAGGGAACACTATTCAACATAGTAGACCCCACGAGGTTGACTTAGGGGGAAACTCACCAAAAACAAGAAAAAGGAAACAGCATTTCTGATTCTTGGGGTTCAATGTGAACCCCAAAAGTTTGAGAACTTCTACTGAATTTGCCTTCTCATAATCTGATACAGGACATATGTTAAGTAGTACTTGATGATTATATTACACAGCTAGATTCTCTCAAACTTTTTTTTTTGAGACAGAGTCTTGCTCTGTCACCCAGGCTGGAGTGCAGTAGTGCAATCTCGGCTCACTACAGCCTCCGCCTCCTGGGTTCAAATGACTCTCCTGCCTCAGCCTCCTGAGTAGCCGGGACTACAGGCACCTGCCACCACACCTGGCTAATTTTTGTTATTTTTTTTAGTAGAGACTGTGTTTCACCAAGTTTTCCAGGCTGGTCTTGAACTTCTGACCTCAAGTAATCTACCTGCCCTGGCCTCCCAAAGTGCCGGGATTACAGGCGTGAGCCACCGCTCCCGGCCAAACATTTCATTTTTTTAAGAGACAAGGGTCTCACTCCTGACCCAGGGGTGTAGTGGTGCAATCAGCACACTGCAGCCTAAAACTCCTGGGCTCAAGTGATCCTCCCACCTCGGCCTCCTAGGGTACACTTTTGCACCTGACTAAAAACGTTTAATTTTTGGTTGCCTTAGGAATAAAACTTAACAGATGAAAACATTTCAAAGTCTTCTCTTTCTCATATGTTTAAAAAAAAAAAAAAGTAAAAATTACTTACCATTTATCTCCCCATTTGCTGTCATAAAAAGAGAGACAGCTAGTTGCTCAATTTATTAAGAATGCTAGCTGTGGCCGGGCGTGGTGGCTCACACCTGTAATCCCAGCACTTTGGAAGGCCGAGGCGGGCGGACCACCTGAGGTTAGGAATTCAAGATCAGCCTAGCTAAAGTGGTGAAACCCCATTTCTACTAAAAATACAAAAAATTAGCCCAGTGTGGTGGCACACACCTATAATCCCAGCTGCTCAGCAGGCTAAGATGGGATAATTGCTTGAACCCAGGAGGTGGAAGTTTCAGTGAGCAGAGATCACGCCATTGCACTCCAGCCTGAGCAACAGAGCGAAACTCCATCTCAAAACAAGAAAAAAAAAAGGTTCAAAGGCAAAACAACACACACACACACACACACACACACACACACACACCCAGAGCAAGTAGCTTAACAGCATAGTAATAACATTGAAGAATCTGCAATTTTTACAAGTTAATAAATGGTTTTGTGGGCATCTGGCTTGGGATTTTCTACTTGAAATTCAACACAGTGCACTTAGCCGACTTTTCCCTCAGGCTGGTAGTCTGTGCCTTTTACACTGTTGATTTCAAGGTTTTCCTGTGAACCTGCTAAAATATTATCCTTTGGGAGGAGCTGCATCATAAGAAGTGTCTCCTCTTTTCTCTTTTAGCTGGATACACAGCATCGTCGCTCATGCGCAGTTGAGTATCCTCATCAGGCCCGACCTGGTAAGGGATCTGCAGGTACAGGTGGGGTCATGGCCCTTAATTACTACTGTGTGGATGTGTTAAGACCCAGCTTTTGATTTTTTTGTTTCCCCACATCTTTGTAAATCACCTAAAATTCATTTTGGAACATGGGGTATAATAAAAAGCTAGGAGAGTTCTATTGCTCAGAGCCAAAAAGTTTCAGGTTTTTTGCATACCACGTAAATTAACTTCTCATTACTTTGGTAAACTGCTTTTAACGCTAATTAGTCCTTGTTATAACATTCAAAATATTCTTTAAGAACATGGCATGGGCTGGGCGCAGTGGCTCACGCCTATAATCCCAGCACTTTGGGAGGCCGAGGTGGGCGGATCACGAGGTCAAGAGATCGAGACTATCCTGGCCAACATGGTGAAACCCCGTCTCTACTAAAAATACAAAAAAATTAGCTGGGCGTGGTGGCACGTGCCTGTAGTCCCAGCTACTTGGGAGGCTGAGGCAGGAGAATTGCTTGAACCCGGGAGGCGGAGGTTGCAGTGAGCTGAGGTTGCGCCACTGCACTCCAGCCTGGCGCCTGCTGATGGAGTGAGACTCTGTCTCAAAAAAAAAAAAAAAAGGCATGGATTTTATTATGTAGGCAAAATCCATATTCCTATGGATTAAACTGCTTAGATCAGTTAATCTGTTAGGCCAAGGTAAGAAAAGAAATTCTAAACCATCACGGTATGCCGAGTCTGATGCTATCCCATTAACTCTTTTTATCTTCAAATTATACTCCGTAAATGTACTAACAAAGAAGTGATGAGAGGAAATTGAGAGATGTCTTTTTTCAGACGGTCTCACTCTATTGACCAGGCCGGAATGCAGTGGCATGATCATGGCTCACTGGAACCTCAACCACCTGGGCTCAAGGGATCCTCCCACCTAAGCCTCCCACATAGCTGGGACTACAAGTAGTGCCACCACACCCAGCTATTTTTTGTAGAGACAGGGTCTCGCTATGTTGCCCAAGCTGCAGGATGTCTTAATTCTGCCTTTGACAGTCTTCTCACCACATCAGGGTCATTCTAAAGGTAAATTTAGAAGTAATGGACCGCTGAGATGTTTCCTGTTAGTAAGATTAATCAGCAACTATAGCAAAAACTAGTCTGCCTCAAACAATCTTTGTAGTCCAAGTGATTTCTCAGCCCAGTTGCCTGTAGCATTGTCTGGTAGTCTTTAAATACTTTCGTCAGATTCTGCTTTCAGATCTGCGTTTGAGCTGTAATTTCTGCCACACTGATAGTCAGGTATAACTAACATAATATTGAAGTGAGTGAATCAGACATCTTATTTCTTTTTAATTAGTGGGCTTTTCTGCAAAACTAGTTTACTGCTTTCATACCTTAAGAAAGTCCAATTCATAATTGGAGCAAGAAAGCCCTTAGCGATAAACTTGAGTTATTATCAAACCTGGACTGTCTACTAATGTTACTCTGTGATGTCATCTGACAGGTCCTCAGTTACATGGGTCTACAAAATCTCAAAGCAGAGGTGCACCAGTCTCTCGAACCAGGCAGGGACCTTAAGGCAAATGAGAAGAACCTAACAGGCTGCAGAAAACACGAGATTTCATGAAGCGGTATTCAGTCATCAAGTGATGTAGAGCTTGTACAGAAGATTGATTAGAAACCATCTTCATGAAGAGTGATTTTGGCACAAGTGACTGAAGAACAAAACAGCATATCTGCCAAAAATGACATGAGTGTTGTTTCTACCTCCAGTTACTGTCTCTTTCAGCATAAATTAACCTATTCCATTGGAAAGGAAAGTTTGTACCCAAAGATGCAACAATGAATAATACCCAAATCACTGCTCATGTTGTCTCTTAACAATGATCAGTTCAATTATATAGGATTTGATGAGCTCACACATACACAAAAAGCAGCAAATGATCAGTGACAATATTACTGGCTTCAGAAGACTTCAGCTTGTGTTCATTTCTGGAGAGTTATACTCAGTTTTAAGTCATTTTGCTGTCAAAAATCTGACCTCATCAAATAGATGTCATTCCTAAAGCTCTCTTTAGATGTCCTACACTATCAGCATATTAAAATGGAAGGAGTGTGTACCTAAAGACATACATGTTAAGCATTGGTGTAAAGTAACTTCTGTAATAAATTATATTGCATTTTTTTTTCAGATAGGACAGCTCAACTTACAATGCCTACCTGATGCCAGGTTATGCTTATTTTCTTACTCAAGTATGTTACTGGTCATATCTTTTTTCCAAATATTAAATGTACCTTGCCAGATATTCTCCTGCAGCTCTAAGGAAGTCAATTAAAAAACAATTTGTAGAATCTACTAGTGAGCCACCGGAGTATAATTCCTTAAAAGTTTAAGAAAACCTGGCAATTAATCCAGCATAAACATATCCTATAAACAGCAGGATATGGGTATGGAGGAGAAGAAGTTTGACTTTCTGATTTTACTGTGGACCTTTTCCTAAGGGCACTCATGAATGAAGCAATAGTTTTAACTATGGCTTAAATTTATTTTAAATTTCACTAAAATACTAATCTTGATTATCATGCCAATTTTAGATCTCATTAATTTTCAGAAGAGATAAATACAAATAATCATAAATTAGGGTAACTTTTTATGATACCAAGGTGTTCTAATGCTATCATATGAAGACAGATGCTTCAAACAACCTGCATTAAGTTATATATTTAATACAATTAAAAATTACTTTTAACCTATTTGTAGTCACAAACTGAAAATGTGTCATATATGTTTACCTTAGATAAATTATGATATATAAGGCTCCATAGCTAAAGGGTTACTTTATGCATATGGTATATTTCATAGTCTACAAATCAAAGATTTAAACAGTCCCTAAAAAAAATTCCATATATTCTCATACCAGCTCACCTAAATAGAAATGAAAATCTCTGTACTGTTCTCACAAACCATTACCATGAGTTCACTATAATAATTGGATCAATATGGTTTGCCTTTCAAAGTTAAAGTGTCAGAAAGGGGCCTCTAAGAAGTCATTTAGCCCAATTCCCTCACCTTGTGTGTTTTCCCTCAAAGCCTGTGCAATTTTTTTTAACCAAAAAGCTAGACATATTTAATACATACAATTTGACAAGTTTGGATTTCACTGTTTGTTTCGATGTAATAACTTTTATAAATGAGGAAACAGATTCAGAAAAGGTCAGTGGCCCAACTAAAGACATTCGGCAATCAGTGGCAGGACTACAATATACATCTCTTCATGCTATGGAAACCAGGCTCTCTATTATAAAGCTGACCAGGACTACTGTTTTCCCCTTCTCTCTCATCCTAAACACCATTCATATTTTTCTAGGTCACATTTTACTGGGATCATTTACAAAGCCCCCGGAACTTAACCATCACTTTTTTTATTTAACCATATACAATTCTTACAAAAATGCCTGAAGTAATTTAACACCTGTACATCAGTACAAAACCTGACTGAGTAAAATGAATAGAGGGTCTATTCAAGATCATTAAGACCAAATGTAAACTGGGAAGTATGTGGAAGGCAGCTGTCCAGCAAGTGTTTGGAATGTGTTCTAGCCGGGTAGAGAGCCTATTCTAACAGACACACACATCGCAGAAAACAGCATGAACAGAATCATATTCTAGATAGAGTTCCATGTACAGAAGAACCATGGAGGCAAGTTCCGTCAGGAAGGACACTGCCTCCCTCCGCCCTCCCAACTGTCACCACCAAGTTCCTTCAGGTGAGACCTCACACAATGTCATGTGCTTTCTAGGAAATACAAAGATCAGGTTGACAGAGTCTGCTAGGTCTAATCTATCTGAAAAATTCAGGCTGGAAAGACAACTTTTCTCAAGAGTTGAGTTGACTTTTGCCTTCAAATCTTGGCTGCACCTTGCCTACGATAGCATCAATTTACACCAAAGAACCTCTGAAGAGAAAAATTCCATTATTTCTTTTCTTTCTTGAGAGAAGATTTTTTCCCTCCTCCTTTGGAAGGTTTGCAGTACTTTGCTTCCATCTGAGCCAGAAAATTGTCCATTTCCTTTTGCCGATCCTTTTGTCTGCTCTGTTTGAGAAGTTAAAACACAAGCTTTCACAACACTATCCATAGAAAGTACTTTGTGGTTGCCAGGGGCAGGAGCAGTGGAGTAACTGCTAATGGGTATGGAGGTTTTTTTGGTGTGGTGAAAATGTCCTTTGATTAGTGTTAATAATTGTAAAACTTTGTAAATATATTAAAAACCACCAAATTGTACACTTGAAAAGGACAAACAGATGGCATGTGAGTTATGTCTTACAAGAAGAAAACAAAATACAACACTCCAAAGAAAATATTAGCAACAGGTTTCAGATCATTAAGGAAGAAGTGGCAACAAACTGCCAAGTTTACCTGAATGGCTGCCTTCAGGCTATCCACGCCTTCATCAAGCCCCAACTCCTTTCTGCTCATTTCTGCTTCTTTGGCCTCTTCCTGAGCCTGCAACAGAAACTCAAATGAGATTCAGGGCAATCAGCAAATGTTTAAAATACATTCTCTTTCCCAAAAGCAAATCCATAATACTGTTTCAATTTGAGGATTATATGAATAGACAAAATGAATAGAATTACCTAACTATGTTATCTATTAAAAGGCAACAATGCTGACAAGCAGTAGATCCTGTGATTCCAATGACCATTTATTTGCTTTTTCCCCAATTCTACTTGCTAGAGATAGTAAGTAATTTGGCACTCATAAATCACATTGTGATAAAAAAGGAACAGGAGGCTAGGTGTGGTGGCTCACACTTGTCATCCCTATACCTTGGGAGGCCAAGGTGGGAGGATCACTTGAACCCAGGAGTTTGAGACCTGCCTGGATAACATAGTAAGACCTCATCTCTACAAAAAATAAAAGAAATAAGCCTGCTGTAGTGGCATGTGCTTGTAGTCCTAGCTACTAGGGAGGCTGAGGTAGGAAGATAGCTTGAGCCTGGGAGTTCGAGACTGCAGTGAGCTATGATCATGCCTCTGCATTCCAACCTGGATGACAGAGTGAGGAGATGTCATCTCTTAAAAACAAAGAAAAACAAAAAAAGGTAAGGAAAACGATGCAATTGCTAGGATACAGGTACTTCCAATTCCTCTCCTGGAAACCCAATTTACTACATGAGACTGGTAATCCCCTTGGGAATCCCAGTTTAAAATGACTTCTCCTAAGTAGTCAAAAGAAACAGCAGCAGACTCAGTTTTAACCTTTCTTTACCTGATTTCAACGCAGCCTTCCTTTGCCAAGTTTTCCTAGGGCATTGTTTCCAAAATGCCACTAAGAATAAAAGAAAGAATACACTAAGGTGTTCTTAGGGCAACAATTTAAGAGGCCCCAACATCCCTTGTGAATTTTCTAAGTAGCAATTAATGAAATTAATACTGGGGATGATGATACATTAGGACCTCCCATCCCTATAAGACACTGTTTCCTTGTATTCAAATAATCTCTTTAAATTCAGCATTCCCTTCAGGTTTGTTGAACAGTCTCTCAAAACTGTGCCATTTTCTCCTCAAATTCTAGGGAAGTTTCTCAAGCTAACAGTCTACTGTGAATGCAGCTGTGCTCAGTTTCATCTCAGAAAATGATGAACTTCAGGTAATCGTCAGCTTAAGTCTTAGCAGATGTAGCCTATGAACCAAAATGATCTTGATATACACTCCACGGCTCCCCTCAGCTCACCAGAGAGGGTGCAGCCATCTAGGCAAAACAGGCCCCGCGAATTTTCACCAGAAACAAAAAGGTCAGCTTTCTGTGTGTGCATTTCATATGTAAAAGCTGCAGAAAAGTTCCAGGGGGCACTCATGAAGGCAGCAATGGTTCTAAAAGTTGTGTGCTCCTTGTGAGAATCTAATGCCTGATGATCTGAGGTTTCATCCTGAACCATGCCAACTCTCCTTACCCCTGGCACAGCTGAGGACCTCAAAGCTAAAGTTTTTCTTAAAAAAAAAAAAAGGCTGGACACAGTGGTTCACACCTGTAATTCCAGCACTTTGGGAGGCTGAGGCAGGTGGATCACAAGGTCGAGATCGAGACCATCCTGGCCAACATGATGAAACCCTGTCTCTACTAAAAATACAAAAATTAGCCGGATGTGGTGGTGTGTGCCAGTAGTCCCAGCTACTCCAGAAGCTGAGGCAGGAGAATCGCTTGAACTGAGGAGGTGGAAGTTGCAGTGAGCCAAGATCACGCCATTGCACTCCAGCCTGGGTGACAGAGCAAGACTCCATCTCAAGAAAAAAAAAAAGAATTCTGTATTCAACTCAAGAATCAAACTCTGGCAAAGGCCCCAAAATCTGCACTTTTAACAAGACAGTCTCTGCCATTCTCTTCTTACCCCTCAACCGAGTAAGGATCACTGCCTGTCCTGTGTATCCGGGTTCCCCTTTATCTCCTGAGGGATGCCTCAGCAGGGCTACAAGAATTGGCCCATATGAAAAAAGACTTCAGTGCTACTTTACTATGGTAATTGTTAAACAATAAAAATCATCGTGAGCACAATATACTAGAAAAATAGTTTCTCTTGATGAACTGGTATGCCCATTTTAGTTATTTATTTATTTTTTGAGGCAGTCTTACTCTGTCACCAGGCTGGAGTGCAGTGGCACGATCTTGGCTCACTGCAACCTCTGTCTCCCAGGGTTCAAGCGATTCTCCTTCCTCAGCCTCCCAAATAGCTGGGATTACAGGCACGTGCCACTACGCCCAGTTAATCATTGTATTTTTAGTAGAGATGGTGTTTCACCATGTTGGCCAGGATGGTCTCAATCTCTTGACCTCGTGATCCACCCGCCTCAGCCTCCCAAAGTGCTGAGATTACAGGCGTGAGCCACTCGCCCAGCCGGTATGTCCATTTTATTAGATGAGAGCTATAGACCAAGTTAACCCTAGTTGTTATTTCTGGAGCTTTATGTTTACTGCTGTAAATACCCTCAAATCCTTTTTGGAAGCAGTCAAGATATAAATCAACTATTCAAAATCTTACCCTCCTTTTCCTTGCATTCATCTTTTGTTTCGATTCTTTGACAAAGGCATTATAGGATGGGACCTCTCCGGCGTCAATAGCTTGCTGAATGATATTCCTTATCCTGGGTTCCTCTGTGTACTGCACGCAAAGCACAGACTCCATTATCTGATCCATGTCACCCTTGAAGTCCAGATAGGCCTGTTTAATATCAGCCAGCTCTTCTTCTGAACCTTTGTATGTCTTTTCAAAAGCTTGAATGTCCTCTAAAGATATCTGATAATAAAGGAGATCTGCTTTAACTTTGGGAGTTTTACTTTAAATAGAAGGTACATTAATAAAACTAGAATTAGGTGTTGAATTGCTGTAATACAACAATTGCTTGAATTGAAATTGCTGAACCAGATTTTCATGTCTAAGCTTTTCCGGAGTTCTCCTTTCTAAGTCCAGTCTTCACAACTGCTAACTAGGGACCAGGGAAGAGAAACGTAAGTGAAGTTTCCAAGGGTGAAAGGAGACCCGGAACTTACGTTTGGATATGTAAAATAAAGTGCATCCTACAAAAAAATAAATCGGCCCTTTTCAGTGCAACAATCACATTAACAAGAAATAAAAAGCCTGTTTCAGTAAGTGTGTATTTATATTTCAAGGCCAAACTCAAAATTCCTCATTCCTACAAAATTAACACAAGACCTTAGAGGCAATCAATAAAGGTTTGTTGATCGAATGATGGTAACAGTCACAAAGAAACCTCCAGAACCCCCTACCTTTTTAAAGAGTAACCGCCAATACGACTCCCAGTCTCGGTCTTGGGTAAGCACAGGAGAGTCCTCGTCCACTGTTCCCTGCTCATCGTACACTGCTCTCTGTTCTTTGTCACTGAGAACGGAATAGACTTTTCCCAGGATCTGAGGGCAGAGAGTGTCCATAAGTCATCCCTGTTCCTTCCACCGAAACTGCGGCGCGAAAAAGAGATCAGAAGGCGCAAAGACCAGCTCAGCGCGCTCCCCCGGGCGGGGCCCAGTAGCCAAAAGGCTGAGGAGGCCCGGGTGGCCCTTCGGCCTTGGGGCAGGATCCTGCATACCTGAAAGCGGCGAGTGGCGTCCTCCTTGTCGTCCTCGCCCACCCGGTCCGGGTGCACCTGCAGGGACACCTTGTGGTAGCCTCGTCGGACCTCGCCGTCGGAGGCCTCGCGTCGCACGCCCAGCACCCGGTAAAGGTCGGCGGTGCCGAACACTTCCTCGCAAAGCTCCAGCAGCCCCATGCCGGGGGCAGGAGATACGGCCTGGGAGAAAGCAGCTGCTCCCAGCAGCGCCGGGCACCACCCAAGGCTGCTGCTTTTTCCCGCTCAAAAAGTCTAGGGCGCCTGCGTCACAACAAGCGCTGAAGGGTCGTGGCCATGCCGCGCAGCCACTCTTTACGGCGGCCGCAAAATGGGGCGTGGCGAGGCCGGCGCCGGCCCAGGTAAGAGTCGGCGGGCGGAGTCGAAATTACCGGCCGCGCGCAGGAGCCAGGTCTTACTGGGAAGACATGTTGCTCGGGTCCCTCCTCCCCTTGCTCTGGAAATCTGGCGTCCGTCTTCCTTTTAGTTTCCCAGAAAAGCTTTTTCAAAAAGTTCATATATTAAGTTGAATTTATAAACTGCTGGCCTATTTTTTAAGTAGAAAACGGCCAAACATCAGCATTCAGCAGTTTCACATGGTTCAACTTAACAGATGTTTTTTCAAAAATGATCGTGAAAGGAATAGGTAGAGCTGTAGGCCCAAATAATTTTGTACCTCACTGGTTGGAAATGCTGGCGAACTTTCCCTGTAGCCCTGCAGGAAAAACCTTATACTGAAACCCAAAAAGCACAAAACGTGGGTCTTCCAAAAACTCTTTTATCTAACAGGATTTTCACCTTACATATTAGTGGAGATAAGATGACCCAAGCCCCTGTCTTAACATAAACTGCTGAAGCAAAGGCTCTTTAATACTCTGTTTAGTTCACAGCTGGGTTTGAGCATGTTGGATCCCAGGTGGCAGCAGGGTAGGTGGGAGCAATCATCCAAGACATGGTGAGAAACTTGGGCCTGAAGATGCAAAGCAAGGCTGAGGCTGGGGAGAAAACTCTGGAAGTAGGATAAGCTCACAAAGGAAATATGTGTATACATATCTTAGACAAAGGATAAGCAATGCAAAGTGAATACCTGAGAGAATACCCAAGTTGGCAGAAAATATCAAACATCTTATCCCCTCACTGACTTAACACTTTTCAGAATCATTCTGCTCTGCCGGTAAATTTCTGCAAAGCCTCAAACTCTCCAGGATACATTAACATCTTTTTAACCTCCCAGAGGTGCCATGATTTTCAAAGCATTTCTCTTTTCCAGATGCAAGATGAAACCCAGCTAAAGTCAGTTCTCTCAACCTGCCCTGGCATCAGCCTCAAAGCAAGTGGGGGCCAACCAGCAACAACCCCGGGGGAGCTTTAACAACCACAGAATTTGGGATGGCTGGTAATTGTTCCCAGAACATAAAACACAGAGAACAAAATAAGTTGGCACATTGAGAGAAACTCCTCTATAAATTTCCTCTATCTTACTCACATACCAGAGTTAAGCCACCTATCTTTGCTCATTGTTTCCCTGTATGGACAACATGTTGGGAAGGGCTTTCCAGGACGGCATAACCAGGGTATGAATTTTACATCACTGAACAAGTTTCCACCTCTAGGCTTCAGCTTCCCTGACTGTGAAATGGAGATAATCCTACCTGCCTTCATAATACCTTATAATTATCACAAATAACTTTGTACACAAAAGGCCTAGGATATATGTAGATGCTTTACAATATTATCTTTCTTCCAGTTTCTCACATTTTTTAAGGTACTCACATACATTAACTTTTTTCTATATATACATTTGCTACTGAAAATTGAAATAGCACATTGAAATATTCTTTTATTGCAACTCACATTTTTGAAAACTAGAAAATCAAATTAATTATTATGCTCCAGCCAAACTACCTAATGTTTTCTTTTTCTTTTTGAGACAGGGTCTTACTGTCACCCAGGCAATACTGTATAGTGGAACAATCACAGTTCACTGTAGCACTGGCCTCCTGAGCTCAAGTGACTCAGCCTCCTGAGTAGCTGGAACTATGAGTGAGCACCACCATGCCCAGCTAATTTTTAAATTTTTTTGTAGAGACAGTGTCTTGGTGTGTTGCCCAGGCTGGTCTTGAACTCTGGCTTCCAGTGATCCTTCCACCTCAGCCTCCCAAAGTGCTGAGATTACAGGTGTGAGCCACTGCCCCAATGATTTCTTTACATTATTTATTTACAAGTTACTTCATATTATTGATGTTGAGTTTCATCTCATTGACTTCAGGCTTTTAAAAACATGAGAATACTTGAATCTATGAATGGTTGTGAGTCAAATAAAAAAGTAGAGCTAAAGGATACTGAAATTATTCAAATACATTCAAACTATAAAGATTCCTTATACATTACTGGCATCAAGGTAGGAAGGAAAAGATACAAGAAGTAAAATGCATCACTCATCATAGGTTCTCAAAATTATTGGTACACAGTTTATCCTAACACAGGGCAGCTTAACCTGCTCCATAAAATTACCAGCAAGAAAGAAAAGTACAAGAATAAGGTTCACAGCTGAATTGGCTTGGTATCATAATTCCCTATTCCAGTATTCTCAGAAAGATCCCATCCATAATATATGCAGAAACCACAGCCACATTTGAATGGTTCAGTCTTGATTCATTCTGAACTCCCTTACACCCAGCAGTTTCTCATTCCTAAAAGGTAGGTTATTATAGCCCAAAAGCAAAATAAATCTACCTTTGTATATTTATGCATGCAGTGGCTCACACCTGTAATGTTAGCATTTTGGGAGCCCAAGGCAGGCAGATCACAAGGTCAGAAGATCGAGATCATCCTGGCCGACATGATGAAAACCTGTCTCTACTAAAAATACAAAAATTAGCTGGGTGTGGTAGTGGGTGCCTGTAATCCCAGCTACTTAGGAGGTTGAGGCAGAAGAATCGCTTGAACCCGGGAGGCAGAGACTGCAGTGAGCCGAGATCGGGCCACTGCACTCCAGCCTGGCAACAGACCGACTCCATCTCAAAAAAAAAAGGAATATGCATTAAGCAAGACAATATAATTCTCCAATTACAAAATCAGTAAGAAAGGTAACTGTTCTTGCACTTGTGGGAAGAACATGAACATCTGAACCGGCCATGAATAATCTGGCTGGAGGTTTTGAAGCAGGAAGTCTTGGAAGCCAGTAAAGTTGTCCAGGAGACCCAGAGCCCAATCAAAAGTCCAGTCCTCCCACAGCCACTGTCTTTCCCAAGACAAAGTCCAAAAAAGCTAGTTAGTACCCACACCCAGCTCTACGTCACACAAGAACAAATCTCTTCCTGGGCCCTGTGCAGGCCAGGCCAGAAGAGCAAGGGCAATTCAGGATACTCCATTTATTGAACTCCAAATCTAACAAAAGTAAGATCTCTGCAGTGTTTCAAGAGGACCTTGACCTTGTTCCCACTGCTATGCTCGTTGAAGTCAGCTCACTTATGTTTCTGTAGCCTCTGTATCTGTAGCTTCTGCATCTGTTTTCTGAGAAGCTAACAAGACTTCACGTGCCCGTTTCCTTCGCAGTCTCTCAGCATCTGTGATCATCATAGGATGCAGAGGGAAAAAGCCAGCAAGACCTAAAAGCAACAGATTTTTCACTTATTATAACACAGTATAAGCCAATGCTTCCCTAGGAACTCTGTCTCACAGAACGGAGGTCTGAGATCTGACCCACCGCATGGATGTAATCCATGCTCCTCACTTGCCGAACTCTGTACTACCTCTCCCTGGCAAGGAGACAGTGGATGTCTACTTCCTAAAAGTATTCCCCTTACTTTAAAAAAGGTAAACTGACAGATGGCCATTCAAAACATACTATTCCCATTTTTAGTATAAAATACCAGTCACCCAAAAAGTCTTACAAAGGAGTCCACAAAAGGGGTCTCCAGATTCAAAATGCCAATTAGATCAAAACTTCAGCTCCCACTTCAGTCCTGGACAACCTAGAGAGAAGGAAAATCATTCCTTTTTTTTTTTTTTTGAGATGGAGTCTCCCTCTGTTGCCCACGCTGGAGTGCAGTTGCATGATCTTGGCTCACTGCAATCTCCGCCTCCTGGGTTCAAGCGATTCTTCTGTCTCAGCCTCCCCAGTCGCTGGGACTACAGGCACGCACCATCAGGCCCAGCTAATTTATTTATTTTTTTTGTATTTTTAATAGCAACGAGGTTTCACCATGTTGGCCAGGCTGGTCTCAAACTCTTGACCTCAGGTGATCTGCCCGCCTTGGCCTCCCAAAGTTTTGGGATTACAGGCGTGAGCCACTACGCCCGGCCGAAAAATCATTCTTATACCCACTGTCCTGGAGCTGACTTCAGTTTAAAATCCCCTCAGTAAGGTAAGACCAGAGCTGAGTTACCCAGAAGCTTTTCCATAGGCTTAGAGAGATGGGCCCCGCAGCCAATCCAATGGCGGATCCTGTCTAGGTTGAGGGCAACGAGTTTTTCTCCATGGCTGTTAGGCAATGGATCATAGGAGCCCAACTGCTCTATGAAACGGCCATCTCTGGGGCACTTGTTGTGAGCAGCCACAATGCGGTAGAAGGGCCGGTTGGTGCAGCCACCCAGGGCAAGGCGGATGGTTAAATGGCCTCCATGGTAGGTCTTGCAGAGGAGAGCAGCTGTAGAAAAACACCTGGTTAGGACACAAGAACAGCACAAAACGGGCAAAATGACACAGAGGGAAAAATTCCCTTTTTCCACTGAAATGTCCTCACTTCCAATCCATTCCTGTCAATTCAGCTTAGATACTGGTGTTCTTTGTGAAACCCCTCTTGGCCACTCCAGCCAGCAATGACTTCCTCTTCATACCTAAACCCGCTCAGCATGGGCTTGCCATTCACTAGCTCTGTGACCTTGTCGGAACCTTAGCTGCTTCAGTGGGGTGGGGATTTTTCAGCGGTGATTAAGTGGGGGAAAAAAAACTGAGAGAAGGATCAAATGTAAGGTAGTGTGGCTGCTTCAGGTCTGGATTCCCTCCATCGCTACAGGGAGACCACTGCCTCTCCCGGCCCCGAACTCCCGAGCCCCGTGACCGCCCGGAACGTCTCGCGGGGGCCCAGTGACTCACTGAGGTGGACCATAGTGCGGCTCCTTGGAGCGCCCCGCTACCCGCGCGCACCAACAATACGGCCTTGGCGGGGCAGAGGACCGACACAAACACGAGGCAGGTAAACAGAGGGCCGGACCGCCCGGATATCCAAGCCCGAAAGCCTCGACTCTGGAAGTGGATGATCCGCTCGCCCCGCCTCTTCCGCTTGCTGCCCTGCACTTCCCACGATGCAACACAGTGACCCCTAACGTACCTTAAACTGCTGCAAAACAGGCGTTTCTCGTGGTGTCTGGTGGGAGTGGTGGTGTGATTCCTCTCAGGCTTGTGAGTCCCTGCTGGAGTCAGAATTGTTGGGCGAAACCCAGCCGCGCCAAGAGAAGCGCTATAACATCCATCCATCTTGCTCGCGTTGGTGCCGAGGCGCAACGCTGAGAACGCAAATACTAAAGGGCCCTGTCTCTTCCTTGTGGAGCTCACAGTCCGCTGGGGAGACCGTGAGATTACAGCAGAGAAACTAGGGCGATCTGTAGTACTTAGTGCAAGGAAAGCAGAGAAGGCAAACCTAATGCTTGCTGAAGACTTCACAAAGGAAGTAGCGTCAGGGCTGACACTAGGAGGATTGTAAGTGACTAGAGTTTGTCCTTCTCGTTAACCAAAACATTTACCCCTCACCTTTCCTCCTATTATCCTCCCACCCCTATCGAGGCAATCACACCTTTAAAAAATAAAGGAGGGGTTATTCCTGCATTTGCCATGCTGTGATCCTGGGCAGAGGTGAAGTATGATTTTTTTTTTTTTTTAACATCTGTAGCCCTAGTATATGTATGGCCTCAGTGATGAGGGTAATGGTGTCTCCTTAGAGCCCTAGTGGTTTATATCCATGAAAATGCCTGTGTTTGGTGAGAAGGTGACCATAGCTCCACCTTCAGCAAAGACCTCTCTGTTCAGCTTTTTTGTTCACTGTTAGTTCCAAAGGGCTAATATGCTCTTTGCCCCAATACAGTGGCTCAGCATAGCAGTCTTCCTCCAGGGCCACCATTGAAAATGATGCCTTCATTCCTGTATTTCAGTTGACTGAACCTGGCCAGAGATCTTAGCAGCTGACTTTCTCCAGGCGTGATCCAATAAGCTTTCATCAGAAACCCTAATAATGACCCCAGTATACACATTTTATTATATGTGTTATACCTGTGCCATATAATTATTAGAGCAATTACACTGTATATAGCTATTTATATAATACCTATATATAACTCAGTACACGTTAACTCCAGAACCACACTGATGAATTTTGAGTTTCATATTTTCATTCTTTATTGTGACCCAGTTTCTTATCAACCAGTAAAACATCCAGTAACACAGCCAAAGGAAAGAAATGAATGGGTCTCTATTTATGGTGAAGATTCTTTTGTAGGTTATTATTACAAACCCAGCAGCCCATTTCCAGGCTTCATATGGTGTGAAACTCTCTGGGAAGGAAAGGAACTCAGAGTCTCATATAGAAAATTGTTCAGCTGGAGAGGTATCAGAAAGATGGATTTCCAAAGCCAACAGTTTCCTGTACTGTGTGGATCTCTGCAAGCAGAGCCTCATCTTTCAGTTTCAGCTACATGAAAGAGGAAGAAAGGGAAAAACATTTGTCATAGATGATATACTTTATGTGGCTTTGAAGACCTCTCTTTTGTGGGACTACAGCTAACGAACATAGTTCCCTGGGATGGAGTTAGCTCTTTATTCCTGCTTCATGAAAACTCCACTAGAAGACCTTAGAACCTTGTCTTGGATACATGGATACGTTTACTTTGTGAAAATTCATCAAGCACTATGAACAGTCATGATCTGTACATTTTTTTGTAAGATAACTTGATTAAAGTTTACTTTTTTTATTTTTAAAAAGTGTTCACATTATTACCAGCATCTCTTGGCTAAAGTGTAGTATTCCCATTTGGCAAATGACAGCAGGGAATCAGAGAAATAAGCTTGTATTAGATCTAGTTTTAGTTTTAGAATCTAGATATGTAGTAGAGACATCTAGGAGCCTACTGAATACCCATTGTTTCTTACTAACAAAATCTTAATTTATTTTCAAGGCAGCAATGCTATCAGCTAAAAAGCCACATTTTCCTGCTTCCCATGCAGCTAGAGGTAGTCATATGACCAATTGTGGCCTAATGAAATGTAAAGTCATTGGGTAGAACACCTGGAGAAGCCCTTTATTTAGGGAAAGTCCTTTAAAGGGAAGGGAAGTAGCATGGCCCCTTTTCCTTATTGTTCTTTATCTTGCCTGAAAACAGGGACATGACAGCAAGCTACATTGGCTGTAACTATGAGGAATAGAAACCGCATGCTACAATTGGCGGAGCACAAAGAAGATGTTGGGTCCCTGATGACATTATGGAGCTGTGGTACCAGCCCTGGACTTTTCATTAGATGAGAAAACACTAATTTGTTTAAACTACTGTTTTTCAAGATACTTGGGATTCATAACTAATAGAACAGGCTGACGCAGTGGCTCACGCCTGTAATTCCAACACTTTGGGAGGCTGAGGTGGGCGGATCACTTGAGACCAGGAGCTCGAGACTAGCCTGGCCAACATAGCAAAACCCTGTCTTTATTAAAAATACAAAAAATCAGCTGGGTGTGTGGCACATAACTGTAATCCCAGCTACTTGGGTGGCTCAGGCACAAGAATTGCTTGAACCCAGAGGTGGAGGTTGCAGTGAGCTGAGATTGTGCTATTGCACTCCAGCCTGGGCAACAGCGCAAGACTCTGTCTCAAAATATGTATGTATATGTAACTGATAGAACAGACCAGGGGCTGTTCATGAGCCAAATCCAGCTCACTGCCTGTTTTTTGTAAGTAAAATTCTATTGGAACACAGCCATTCACTTATGTATTATCTGTGGCTGCTTTTGTACTACAAGTGCAGAGTTTAGTAGCTGCAACAGACTGTTTGGCCTACAAATCCCCCAAAATTTCCTATTTTGCCCTTTATAGAAAAAGTTTGCAGACCCCTAGACTAGACCAACCCCTACATTTTACACATGAGAAAAATGAAGCTCACAATATTATCAACACAATAAGTTAATGGCAAAACCAGAATCATAATTCAGGTTGACTGACTCCCAGGCTATCTTTCTATTCACTGTTATATATTCTCTCTAAAGAGCTGGAAGAAAGATCACCCATGGTAATATGTAGGTTATTATTACAAACCCAGCAGCCCATTGATAATGGCAAAGATGGCAAGAAAAGCCTCTAGAAAAAATATTAACATTATGAAAGTCCTGAATTAAGCCAGTACCTCCCTCTAATTTCCCACCCTCAACATGGGGCAGGCAAATGACAGAGGCATCTGTGTCATACCTTTTTCGTGTACTTGTAGGCCTGCTCAGCTTCTAATTGCCGTCCAACCTGAAAAAAAGTTCAGCAGCTGGTGATGATGACAGGTCATAAACATTATGGTAAGGAAAATACATTGCCTCAGCTGTTTCCAGGTAAGTCAGAGGCTTCTACACCTTCCAGTTAAGAACCTCTGAATTCAGAGGGGAAGCTAGCAAATGAAAGGTGGTAGGGAGGAAAAGCATTGTTGTCGTTGTTGTTTTAAATTCCTCCTTGGTTTTGAAAAGCTTAAAGATAACTTGGCTTCTCATTTTTTTTAAAGCACCGTGAGTCATTTGTTCCTCTTAGGATTGAAGCCATTCTGTTAGTAATAATTAACACCTACCAGTTCGTGCTATGTAATTTACATTATTTTCATTGTTGACGTTGTTTTCAGTGCTTTACCTAAATTCACTCTTAATCCTCAAGACCTAGGAGGTAACTACTGTTATTTATTATTCCCAGTTTACAGAGAGGTTAAGTAACTTGCCAGGGTTATGAAGCTAATAAATAGAGGAGCCAGGTTTTAAAACAATGCAGTTTGACTCCAGAGTCCAAGTTTTTAACTACTACATTATTCTGTCTCTAGGAATTAGAAAAAGTAGGTATCAGAATTACTTCTATGAAGATCTAGATATCAGATAAGAACACTAACTACTGCCCCCACCCCCTACCCCCCAGTTAATATTATTCTTTGCATGAACCACTCCTCCAGGAGTTAAATGAGATAATATAAATCCACTATTCAACTTCACAAGTTTGTTACATAGTAACTGAGAGTACGCAAAGTCACTTGGGAAAGCTTAAATATGTAAGAACTACAGAATATTCAGGTCTGAAGGGGACTTGGGGAATACCTAGTCCAATCTTCTAATTAATGCTAGTCTGTAAGAAATTTTTACTAGTTCACAAAACTTTCATACCCCAAATCCTTACTTCCTACAAATCTACACTTTGAAATGTTCCCGCTTGAAGTTCACTGAATTGCCAGTGGCATTTTCCAGCACATCTGTCTTTCCTACCACTATTACCTTTGTTTCCCTACTGCCACAGGGAGGCAGAAGCCCAAATGATGTGAGGATCTTGAATAGCAAAAATAATTTTGAAAAATAATTTTTCTGATATCATGAACATTCCTGCAGTAAAATCCTTGTACATATTTTCTTTTCTTTCTTTCTTTTTTTTTTTTTTTTTTTTGAGATGGAGTCTTACTCTGTCACCACCGAGGCTGCAGTGCAGTGGCACAATCTTGGCTCACTGCAACCTCTGCCTCCCAGGTTCAAGTGATTCTCCTGCCTCAGCCTCCTGAGTAGCTGGTATTGCAGGCGATGTATGTATCTTCTTGTATTTTTCTTAGCACTATTTTCTAGATATGACATTGCTGAATTATAGATATGAATGTAACTAAATAATGCCACATTGCACTTAAAAGTGGTCATGCCAATTTACATCCAATTACAATTACGAGAATTTTCATCAGTGCTAATACCATACTTTAATTTTTGCCAATCTGATGGCTGTAAATTTCTGCCACATTATTATTCTAAGTTGCATTCTTATGCTTACTAGTAACGCAGACCTTCTTCTCATACATGTATTAACTTTTACAGTCTCCACATCAGCAAACTACATATTCCTATGCCATTCCCCATGCCCCCACCCCCTTTTTTTTTTCTTTTTTGAGACAGAGTCTGGCTCTGTCATTCAGGCTGGAGTGCAGTGGCACAATCACAGCTCACTGCAGCCTCGATCTTCCAGGCTCAAGTGATTTTCCCACTAAAGTTGGAAACTCATGTATAACAAATGACACTAAAGTTTAAGGACTTTATTATAAATATTTGCAGAATTTATAATAGAGGATTAGCATCCAGGTTATATAAATAGCTGCTACAATAAGGAAAAAACTCTACAATTTGATTTTAAAATGGGCACAGGGTTGGGTGCAGTGGTTCATGCCTGTAATCCCAACACTTTGCAAGGCTGATGGGGAAAGACTGCTTGAGCCCAGTTGTTCCAAGACCAGCCTGGGCAACATGGTGAGACTCTGTCTCTACAAAAATGAAAAAAATTAGGCGTGGTGGCACACACCTGTTGTCCCAGATACGTGGGAGGCTGAGGCAGTAGGATCACTTGAGCCCAGAAGGTCAAGACAGCAAGTGAACTGTGTTCCTGCCATGGCACTCCAGCCTGGATACCAGAGCAAGACCCTGTCTAAAAAAAAAAAAAAAAAAAAAAAAAAAAGGACTTAGATCTTTAGGGCTGGGCACAGAGGCTCATGCCTATAATCCCAGCTCTTTGGAAGGCTGACTCATGAGGATTACTTGAGGCCAGGAGTTCAAGACTAGCCTGGGCAACATAGTGAGACTCTGTCTCTACATATAATAAAATAGCCAGGAGTGGTGGTACATGCCTGTAGTCCCAGCTACTCGGGAGGCTGA
>CAUYLG010050954.1:0-7500 GCA_963573385.1 Cacajao melanocephalus | reverse complement strand
AAGAGGTGGAGGTTGCAGTGAGCCAAGATTGTGCCATTGCACTCCAGCCTGGGCAACTGAGCTAAACTCCATCTCAATATACATATACGAAACACTGGCATGGTCCCAAAAGTCAGAACTCTATGAAAAGGGACAGTCACAGTGTCATCCCCCTCGTTTCCTCCCTCCTCTACCCATGCCCACTCACGTCCTATAGAATCTACTCTCATTTATCTCTGGTTTATCCGTCCTGTGCTGCTTTTTACACTAAAGAAGAGATGCATATGTATTTTCTTCTTTCTTATACAAAAGGTGATATAATCTTGCACTTCACTTTTTTCACTTAACATAAACTGAAAATCATTCCACATCAGTTCATAGAGATCTTCCTCATTATTTTTTTCAGCTGCATAGTATTCCATTGCGTGAATATACCACAGTTTATTTAAATATCCTTCCATGTTTAATAAATAAACTCCATGTTGTTTCTATTATTTTGCTATTGCAATAATGCTGTAATTAATAACTTGTGCACGCCCATTTTCAAATTGTTAGAGGAAGAGCATCAAGGTAAATTCTAGAAAACTCCAATTACTTTTAAATACTGTCTACTCAAAACCTAAGTTTCCATATATATGTGGGTCTATTTCTGTCTGCCAATTGATTCACTTATCTACTCTTACACTAACAGCACTCAGTGTTAATTATTGCAGCTTCATAATAAGGCTTGATATTTAATAGGAAAACCCTTGCTCCTTATTCTTTTTTCCAGACTGTTACAGCTTTTTTTTGTTTTTGTTCTTTATTCAACCAAGTGAATTTTAGGGTTTATCTCATCAAGTTCATTGAAAATCTTATGTCATTATTTTTATTAGACTTATCTTAAACTTAGATATTAATTTAGGGAAAACTTTCATTTTATGTGATCAAAACTTCTTGCCCATAGACATGGTTTATCTTTCTATTAGATTTTCTTTTACAATAAACTTTTATGATTTTCTTGACACAGGTCTTAAATGGAATTTTTAAAATTAGACTTTCAAATTGATTTTTCCTGATGATATCTGATTTTGATAATATTGATTTTTATATTGATCTTTTATCAAGCAACCTTGTCCACCCACCTCTTTGTGTATATCTTCATTGACTACATTTATGTGATTCAAAAGTCAAAAGGATATAATAAAGCATACACTGAGTTTTGCTTCCACCCATCCCCCTATACACCCTATTCCCCAACCCCTGCCCTGACTAGTAACCATTATTGTTAGTTTTTTATCTACAATTTCAGTACTGAGCTCTTTTATTATATCTTTCAGTTTGCTTGTAGATTTTCTTGGGTTCCTACTGAATCTTTTTACCTTCAATTTCTTTTATGTGTGTATGTATGTGTGTTATTGCCTTAATGGAACCTCCAGTATAGTTTCAAGTAGAAGTAATAGTTCCTTATCTTGTTTCTGACTTCCAAAGGAATGCTTCTAACTCTTCACTATTTCATATAATAGTATAGATTTGGGGAGATGTAGTTTCAGATTTTAAAAAAGCTAGTTTTGGTGTTTCAGGGGTACGGTGGAAAAAAAAGAAAAAAGTTAGTTTGTTTTTTAAAAGTCATAAATGGGTATGAATTGTAGCCAATGATTTAGTTTTTTAAAACGATTAATGGAATAAGAATAGCCAATGATTTTAATTTGGTCTCCATTTGGCTGCTAATATTATTTGTGTCTTCCTTTTTTAAACAAAATTCTTAGTCATGCAAGAGATTTGTCTGTTCACTGGTCTGCAAAATTCAGCTCATAATTTTGTTAATCCTATTATGTCCTGGTTAAAATTTTCAATTATTTCTATTCCTTATCATTTTCTCAATTATTATTTCTTTGGATTTCCTTGCTTTCCCTTTACTACTTTATTTAAATAATTAATTCATTGATTTTCAATCTTTGTTTCCAATATATGTATTTAAGGCTATAAATTACCCTCTATTGCTTTAATTTTATCCTATAATTCTAATATATATTGGCTTTGTTTTTATTCAGTCTCATTTCAGTTATTTACTGAAGTATAACAAACCAACCCAAAACTTAATGGCTTAAAACACAACATGTTATTTCTCAAAATTCTACAGGTAATTTGGGCTGTTCTGCTGGTTTTCCCTGAGATCACTCATGCAGCTGAGGTCATATGATAATTTGGCTAGCACTCAAGGGTCCAAGCAAAGCTTACTCAAATAGCAGTTAATGTTGGCTGTTGGCTGGAGTGGTTCAGTTCTCTTCCATGTGGACCCTTATAGCCTCCTAAAGCTAAACTGGGCTTCTGCACAGCACAGTGGTCCCAGAGTTCCAAGAGAGAAAGAGTGGTAGCCAAAGGACTTCTAAAAGCCTAACCTCTGAGAATTCACATGTCACTTCTACCATATTCTACTGGTCAGGGAAAGTCATAAGTTTAGCTTAGATTCAAGGGGACGGAGAAATGAGAAAGAAACTCCATCTCTTGATGGGAGTGAGTGGCAACCTAACATTGCAAAGGATGTGGACATGACAGCATAATTAAATGGGAACCATTATTATAAAAATCTACTACAAGGGGAAGGGGTGGTGGCTCATGCCTGTAATCCCAGCACTTTGGGAGGCTGAGGCTGGCAGATCGCTTGAGGTCAGGAGTTCGAGACCAGACTGACCAACGCGGTGAAACCCTGTCTCTACTAAAAATACAAAAATTAGCTGGGTGTGGTGGCAGGCGCCTGTAATCCCAGCTACTTGGGAGGCCGAGGTAGGAGAATCACTTCAACTCGGGAGGAGGAGATTGCAGTGAGCTGAGATAGCACCACTGCATTCCAGCCTGGGCGACAGTGCAAGACTCTGTCTCAAAAAAAAAAAAATCTACTACAAGGCCTAATTAGTTTTCTACTGCGGTGTATAACACCCATTTATCACATCACATTATCCATAGATCAGAAGCCTGACATTGTTCAACTGGTTCTTTGCTTCGGGTCTCACAAGTCCAAAAGCAACGTGTCATCTGTGCTGGGTTCTTATCTGCAAGCTCTGGAGAAGAATCTACTTCCAAACTTATTCAGGTTAGTTCGTAGAATTCCTATTTCCTTGCTGGCTCTCAGCAGGGGCTGCTGTTAGCTTCCAGATGCCACCCACATTCCTTGACATGTGGTCCTTTTCCATGTTCAAACCAGGGATGTTATACTGAATGATTCTTGTGTTTCAAATCTGACTTCCTTTCTGCCCCCACCACCAGAGAAAACTCTCTGCTTTTGGAAGACTCACCTGACTGGGTCAGGTCCACCCAGATAATCTCTGTATTTTATGGTAAACTGATTTGGTATTTTATTTATATCTGCAAAATCATTTCACAGCAGTACCCAGATTAGTGTTTAATAAAATAATCTTGGGGAAGGTGGCCATATTTAGAATTCTACCTAGCACAACACAAGACTTCATATTTGAAGTTGTCACAATGTTTCTTCATTGACTCATTAATTAATTACAAGCATGTTTTCAGTTTCCAGTTTCTTTTGGGCTTTATTTTAGTTGTTGATTTATAATTTTACTGCCGTGTGATCTGTATGTATTTGTTGAACCCCACTTTCTAGTTTTGCATGTGGTCAACTTTCATAAATAACTCATTTGTACTTGAAAAGAATATCTGTCCTCTAATTGTTAAGTGAAGAGTTCTATATTGGTATTTGAACTCAAACCTGTTAAATGGATTATACATCTGTATATATATATCCTTTTTTTTTTTCTATTTGATCTATCAGTTTCTAAGAGAATTATGTTATGGCCTTCCATACTGACCCTTTTTGTTTAAAGATGAGGAAATTGAGGCCCAATAAAGTTAGATGACTTGCCTCAGATCCTAGAGCTAATTAGGGGAGAGCTGGGGTAAGAACTTAGTTATTTGCTTTTTATTTATTTATTTTTTTCTTTTTTGAGATGAGGTCTCATTCTGTCACCCAGATTGGAGTGCAGTGACACAATCTCAGCTTACCACAACTTCTGCCAGCCAGGCTCAAGCGATCCTCCCACCCCAGCTCTCGAAAGTAGCTGGAACCAGAGGTGCTCCCCGCCATGTCTGGCTAATTTTTTGTAGAGGAGGGTTTTTGCCATGTTCCCTAGGCTGGTTTCGAGCTCCTGAGCACAAGAGATCTGCCCACCTAATCCTCCCAAAGTGCTGGGATTACAGGTGCGAGCAACTACACCCAGCCAGACCTCAGGTATTTTTTTAAAATATTGATATTTGGGATATTTACACCAAAAAGAAAATCCAGTAATTTTTGTTCATTTCTCTTGTAATAATACTCCCTGCCAATTTGGTGTCATATTGGCCAGTAGAAGATGAGGGCTGCTCTCATTAGTCCCAATTTGATCTTAGACTGATACACAAGTTATTTAAGTCTATAGGAGAGTTATTTTTAATAGGTAAAGCACCTATCATGAACGCCCACAATACTCTCCACCCAATATCCCATCTAAATCAAGGAAAGCACCCTCAGCCAGCATGTCAATGGGAAGAAATGATTCAGAAAAACTAGTAGAACATCTCCTTCATTAATCTTTGACCTAGTTTATGTTCTGATACAATATTGCTCCCATTTTTAGCACTTCCTTTGCAGAGAAACACACCTAAATATATTATTTTTAAGCATGTTTCAAGTAGAGCCTCCTCAAACTTGGCCCTTCCTTTGTCATCACGGAAGGGCCAAATGACCAAACCTACAGCTTATCAGATTTCAGCTACTATGCATCATTAATGGCCATCTGCTGCCCCTTGCTTACTTGACCCCTCACCTCTGTGCCCTAAAAGGGGATTGTGTAAAGATAATAAACACTCACTTTCAGGCAGACCAGAGCCAGATATGCCCATACTTCAGCATTGTAGTTGTTCAACGCATTGGCTTCAGAGAGAGCATCCTCAGCCTCTGTGAGCTCGTCCAGCTTGACAGAAAAAGGAGACATATGAGTTAGTTTAGCTGAAACCACTATGCCCTAATAATATTGCTGTACATGACCTATACAAATGGTTTTCAAATTTTCAATATTTTTAGCATCAGAACTCTTTTCTTCAAATGCAATCTTATGTGGTGGTTCAATATATAACCAATTAAAAGTAGAACTGCTCTGATTAAAGAGCCCGGTTGGGGATTCTGGAACCCTGCCTAGTAGGCTCTCAACTTATATCCCTTTCTTCCTTTCCTCTACAGCAGTCCCATCAGGACATCTATAAACCATGGAGCTTCAGGTGCAAGGTTGGAAATCTTCAAGAATTCACTCTCACGTGTGCATCATTCAGTGATGCCTCCATACACGGTGGGCTGCAACATACATTTACAGTTTTTTTCTTTACATGGTGCATCCTTTTCTTGAGGTAAAAGTCTGATTTGCCTGTTGAAATACTATTGTCCAGAAAGCTTTCTTTCCCCTAGTATCAGTTATTAACAGCCCAATCCTGAGCAATCAATGCAATATTCAGAGACTCTAGGGTGCTCTCTGAGCTCTGGGCACATGGAAATCGTTATTGCTTCTTAAAACTGCGAGTTTGCTTTGTAAGACATTCCAAAAGGCTCTCCCTTCCCCAGTACAGTAGCTCTTCTCTTTTCTCTCTCTCTTTGTTTTTTTTTTTTTTTTTTTTTTTTTTTTGAGACAGTGTCTCACTATGTTGCCCAGGCTGGAGTACAGTGGCACCATCTTGGCTCACTGCAACCTCTGCCTCCCAGGTTGATTCTCGTGCCTCAGCTTCCCAAGTAGCTAGAATTACAGGTGCCCACCACCACACCTGGCTAATTTTTATATTTTTAGTAGGGATGGGGTTTCACCATGTTGGCCAGACTGGTCTCAAACTCCTGGCTTCAAGCAATCTGCCTGCCTCAGCCTCCCAAAGTGTTGGAATTACAGGCATGGGCCACCGCGCCCAGTCCACTTTTTCTGTTGTAAAATAATAATGGGTTTCTAGGCCCAAGACAAGGTGGAGAATAGCCTTTCACCCATACCCATACTTTGGCCCCTACTTTAAAGTCTCTGAGACATTAATTCATTATTTAATCAATCTACATTTGCCAAGGATTTGCTCTGTGTCAGGCAGTATGGTAGATGCTGGGAGTAAAAAAATAAAATCTTATAGTCTCAGCTACTCAGGAGGCTGAGGCAGGAGAATCAAACCAGCCTGGGAGGCAGGGATTGAAATGAGCCGAGATTGAGCCATCACACACCAGCCTGGGTGACAGAGCAAGACCCTCTCAAATAAATACATACATACATAAAATACAATCCCTGCCTTCAAAGAGCTCATTGACAGATGTGTGAAAAATAAAACACAGGCCAGGTGCAGTAGCTCATGCCTGTAATCCCAGCACTTTGGGAGGCCAAGGTGGGCAGATCACCTGAGCTCAGGAGTTCAAGACCACCCTGGCCAACATGGTGAAACCCCGTCTCTACTAAAAACACAAAAATTAGCTGGTCATGGTGGTGCGTACCTGTAATTCCAGCAACTCAGAGGCTGAGGCAGGAGAATTGCTTGAACCCGGGAGGCAGAGGTTGCAGTGAACCGAGATTGCATCACTGCACTCCAGCCGGGGTGACAGAGTGAGACTCTGTCTCAAAAAAAAAAAAACCAGAGGAAAATCAAACACATAAATTGTTCTGTTATAGAATAAATATTTCGTGGTGGCTCACACCTGTAATCCTAGCACTTAAGAAGGCCTAGGATAGCTTTTTGGTTTCTGAATTGGTTGATTTATTCACCCCAGTCCCATTCACTAAGATAGGGAACATAGGAGAAGGTACCAGCTTAAGGAATGTAAGTACTTCAGGGATAAGGTAGGGTGTGTTTTGAATATGTGCATTTTGAAGTATCTGGAGAACCATCAACAGGGCTGTTAATTGCACTGTTGGACATAAGAGTCAGCCAGAGCTTAAAAGTGTTATAAACTCAAGATTTAGAATTCATCATGGCACAGGGACAGTTAAGACTACTGGGGTAGATAACACATCTTAGGGAGAACAAATAAGGTGACAAGAGAAAAGGACTGACTATAGAAACCAAGAGAAACCAACAACTAAGGTGAGGAAAAGATAAGGAGCCGGTAAAAAGTCTGAAAAAGGTGCCAGAGAGGAAGGTACAGAACTCAAAGGATGTGAATGCAGTAATACTGAAGCCAAGAGAAGAAAGAGCATCAAGAAGGAAGTGGTCAACAAGGTTAAGTGCCACAGAGACTTCATCTAAGTGTCCACTGCACTTCGCAATTAG
The DNA here is from genome assembly GCA_963573385.1 of Cacajao melanocephalus. Classification (NCBI taxonomy): domain Eukaryota; kingdom Metazoa; phylum Chordata; class Mammalia; order Primates; family Pitheciidae; genus Cacajao; species Cacajao melanocephalus. The sequence goes on along the minus strand of CAUYLG010050954.1, from coordinate 267 downwards.
GATGTCATATGGGACTTCTGTTAGAGAAGTTTCAGCAGAGTGGCAAGGGCATGTGTCTAATTACAATAACATGAAGGGCAAATAGGACAGAGAAATGAACAAACAATTTATAAGAAATATATAGATGGAGAGAGATCCAAGATGGCCGATTAACAACAGCTCAGGATTGTAGCTCCCAGTGAAAGCGCAGAGAGCGAGTGGACGCCGCACTTTCAGACGAATGTTTGTTGCCCACAGACTAGGAGATTCCCGGCGGAGGAGCCACAC
>CAUYLG010050953.1:0-109790 GCA_963573385.1 Cacajao melanocephalus | reverse complement strand
CCCTTGTGAATCTGCCTTTGCAAAATAATGACTGAGACAGCGAAACGTATCTAACCTAACCCACTCCATCTTGCTTCTAACCTCCAATCTGTCCTTGTCCACTCCTGGGCATAGGCTGAACTAACTTTGGGAGAAACTTAGTTTATAGTTTAAAACAAAGATGATAACAGGTACCTTTCCCAAAGCAGAACTCCTTCTTGCCTGGGGACTAGATTGCCTTTGTAGGACTAACATTAGCCACAAGATCAGAAATTATGGTTTAGGAGTCATGCAGCTGGAGGCTACAAGATTCTGACCCTCCCTAAACTGCTCCTAACATCAGTGCTTAAGATATTTTGCATGTCCTGCTGCACCACCCAGATCAATTAACTGGCTCATCTGATCTAGTGGCCCCCCCACCCAGAAACTGACTCAGCCCAAGAAGACAGCTTTCAATCTCTACAATTTCATCCCCGACCAGTCAGCACTCTTGGCTCACTGGCTTCCCCACACACACCGAGTTGTCCTTATAAACCGCTCATGAAATGCTCACAGAGACTGGTTTGAGTAATAATAAAACTCTGGACTCTCACATAACCAAATCTGTGTGAATTATTCTTTCTCTACTCCAATTCCCCTGTCTTGATAAATTGCCTCTGTCTAGGCAGTGGACAAGGTGAACCCATTGGGTGGTTACACTTGCATTATTGCAAATAAACAAACTAAAACATTGTCAATAGCTTGATGGATTTCTGTAGAAGCTCATAATATATAAAAAATTTACAATATTTAAAGAAATCAGAGTGAACAGGCAACCTACAGAATGGAAGAACATTGTTGCAATCTATCCATTTAACAAAGGGCTAATATCCAGAAACTACCAGCAACTTAAATTTACAAGAAAAAATCCAACAACCCCATGAAAAAGTGGGCCAAGGATATGAACAGACACTTCTCAAAAGAAGACATTTATACGGCCAACAAACATGAAAAAAACCTGATCATCACTAGTCATTAGAGAAATGCAAATCAAAACCAAAATGAGATACCATCTCATGCCAGTTAGAATGGTGATCATTAAAAAGTCAGGAAACAACAGATGCTGGAGAGGATGTGGAGAAATAGGAACACTTTTACACTGTTAGTGGGAGTGTAAATTAGTTCAACCATTGTGGAAGACAGTGTGGCGATTCATCAAGGATCTAGAACCAGAAATACCATTTGACCCAGCAATCCCATTACTGGGTATATACCCAAAGGATTATAAATCATTCTACTATAAAGACACATGCACACGTTATGTTTATTGCGGCATTGTTCGCAATGGCAAAGACTTAGAACCAAGCCAAATGCTCATCAATGATAGACTGGATAAAGAAAATGTGGCACATATACACCATGGAATACTATGCAGCCATAAAAAAGGATAAGTTCACGTCCTTTGCAGGGACATGGATAAAGCTGGATGCCATCATTCTCAGCAAATTAACACAGGAACAGAAAACCAAACACACATGTTCTCACTCATAAGTGGGGTTGAACAATAACACGTGGACACAGAAAGGGGAACATTAAACACCAGGGCCTGTCAGGGGATTGGGGCTAGGGGAGGGATAGCATTAGGAGAAATCCCTAATGTAGATGATGGGTTGAAGGGTGCAGCAAACCACCATGGCATGTGTATACCTATGTAACAAACCTGCACATTCTGCACATGTATCTCAGAACTGGAAGTATAATTTTTTAAAAATCACAACATTCATCTACAATTTTAAGAATGATAATCTAATCATCCTCTAGGACCCCTCTTATAACCATTGAATTGAAGAGTCAGCAAACTTTTTCTGTGAAGAATTAGATAGTAAATATTTTAGGCTTTGTGGGCCGTATAATACAGTCTCTGTCTCAACTACTTAACCCTAATGTTGTAGTGTAAAAACAGCCATAGACAATATGAAACGAAATGGGTCTGCCTGTGTTCCAATAAAACTGTACTTATGGATGTTAAAATTTAAAATTTTGATACTTTTCTGTATTATTAAATATAATGCTTTGCTTGAACTTCTTCAGTCATTTGGATCTAAAGGCCATGGTTTGAAGACCTCTGATCTAGAAGGCTAATTTCGTCAATATGGTAAAGCTGGTTAAAGATAATTATTGTGCAGTATAAAAGGGCTACTACATTTATATTCATGTCATAATTTGTTCATGACAAACTTCTGTGTTTAGCCCTGCAGAGAAGCTGTGTCACAGAAATTAAAACAAATCTATCGACTGGAATAGTGACTTTATGGGATGGAAATACATCCTGGAGTATTCATGAATAAATATTTGCCCTGAATAGCTATTTTCTGCCAGTAGCAGAGAGAAATAGCACAGGATGCTTCTCCCTAAAATCTACACACCTCATTTTTAGCTCGAATCAGTCAAAATTCCAGAACACACCAATACCCAGAAATTATATAGTGTCACTCCCATAAATCATTTACAGACTAATTATCTAATGGCCAACATTCTCGTGTCCATTAAACCTTATGAAGGCATCATTTCATACTAAATATCAGGTAAATATTTTTACATTTCATAACATGATGCAAGTGGCATTTTGGACAGGTTAATCTGGCATCACAGACCCTGCGATTCTAATTACAGATTACTTTAGTATCACATTAGAGAAAGCTCATTAGAATTACCTATTATACTACCTTGCGCACTCCATAAGTCAAAATCTAATACACTCTAACCCAATCTTCCTTTAGATTCATTGTCATCACCAGTAAATCTGATTAGAAATAGTAATCATCAGTAGGGTTATTACTTTCTAAGGATTACCATATGCAAGTTTGTTTTTGATTCGTGTATAAAATATTTTGAATTTCAAACTATTAAGAATACTTTAAGATTCCAAGTTCCCACATTTTATAATAGTAAACAACTTCATTCTGGATGTCAGAGGATTTCTGCATTTTTTCAAAGGTACTGTCTCTTAGCCAAATGATTTTTAATTACTCAATATATCATAAAGTGTGCAAATAGTCTAGTTAGAAACTAAAGATTTTCACATGCATTATATGGCCAGCATACATATCCCATGTGAAGATCACAAGTCCCAGTGTAAAAACTCAAAGATGATGTATGAGGCCTTTTTATTGTGTAGCAGGCCTTTACTATTTGACCCTGAAATTTGTAGTCATAAAACCTTCAACTTTACCAATTCAAGTCATTTTGCAGGATGGATCAGTTGACCTGTTGGCCTAATTGTTTTTTCACTGCTCCATTTCATAGAATTTGAATAGTCTCATTTCTCATGTTTCTGGAGTTTTTACCCTTCAAGGCTATTTCTTTTCTTAAGTACCATAACACATCACTAGCATGTGCTGGAGGCTTTTTATGACAATCCATTGTACCAGCATCAGGTGACCTCCTAACTCTGACTATTCTGCCATTGCATTTTTCATGGTATTTGGGGTGTGTGTGTGTGTGTGTGTGTGTGTGTCAGAGTCGGATATATTTTTTGACGATTAGAAGACTACATTGCATTATAAGCAGGCAACTTTCTTTCTTTCCTTGAATCATAACTCATTTTAGTTCAGTCAGAATAGAAATAATTTATTTGTAGATATACAAGATGAAGCTTCTTCTTTCAGGAATGTTATCGCTTATAAATCATTAAATTGGCTATTACCACCGTTGCATGAACTTTGCAAATGAAATAGCAATATTGTGAATGTTTGAGAAACTACAATTCTTTAACTAACAATTAAAATATGACAGAATTGAAACTTAACATGCTTTGAAACTGGCATGTGTCCAAAAATGCCATTAAGTAATACTAAACCCAAATATTAAAACTAAAATATACAATGGTTTCAATGAAAAGCCCAATTATCAGTCAAAAAAGAATAGTAGAAATATCTATATTGTTTTTGGTATTAACCACATCCATATTTGGTGACTTACATTTAAACTTGTAAATGACCAAAGCACCTTGACTATCAAGAAGTAGTTATCTGATAGCCTTGGCCATCCTAAAAGAACCTCATATCAGGAGTAAGTGGGGGAATAAAGGCTTATAAATTCCTAAAGTATTTACTACAAAGTTTGTTTTCAGAATCATAACTACCATACTCTGCTTTTATTTTTAACAACTTTGGATATCTGTTTCTTCAGCTCACAGTGTGTATTAGGAGAGTTCATAGCTGCTAGAAATGAAAATATTGACAGAAGGAGAAATTCCCACTAATTTTCTTTAGATCTGCCTTTAGCTACATAAAATACGTGTGGTTCTTCTATATGACAAGTCCTCCTGTGTTTGAATATAGTTAAGCCTCATGTAAGTCTTCCATTTCCAGGCTAAAATTCCCATCCTAATTTCTTATGGTTTTCAGAACTTTTACTATCCTATTCACCCTTTTCTTTTTTGTTCCTGTAGTCTATTTGCATGATTAACAAGATCAGACCTAAACTACTTATTCCATTGTCAGTGATGAAATAGGCTTGGGAGATGATGGAATCATGGATCACATATGTTCTAAATAATCATTTTATTTTTAAGAATATTAGTCAATAGTTAAGTTTTTCTAGTTGTTAAACTATTTGAAAATATGTTTTCATTAAATAAGCCACAAGTTTGCACACTGCTTTTTCTCTGGTGTCACTCTTTTATATTTGCAAAATAATTCTCCCATTGCCATAGTTACAAAACATGTCTGTTTAATTGATACATTTTAAACAAACCAAATGTCATCCAAGCAACAGATGGTTTCTGACTTGGATTAGATGTTGGAACTATTATGCAGCATACAACGAAATAGGAAAAAGCTGGCATTCTCATTAATTGCATAAACACTTGGATCAAAATATTTTTTGTTTAATGTTAGTAAAAACCGCAACAAGAAGTTGTGATGGTGAATGAATATCAGTTTTTGAATAATAACTATTAGAATGTTTCCCTAATAAACTTGGAAAATGCACATATCAGCTAGTATGATAGCAATTTCTTTACTGTGTTGAGTTTATGGATAGTGATAACCTGTTTGTTTTAGGCCCATTCTGGTGAATATGAAACATGTTTATTTCATCTTTTTTACCTGATTTTCACTAGCACATGAAAAACAATTGCTACTTATGTAATATGTGTCACTTCCTGGAAATTAATATGAGATGAATAGACCAATGTTTCCTTTGAACTTTTCGTACATTTAAAAAAAAACTGAAGTTCTATAATCATCATAGGTAATCAAATAATAAATTAAAATAGCTGCATCCCTCCAGCAGTAATATGTACCAGTGTGGAAGATAATAGAAAGCAACATTGTGCTACATATAGTTGTGGGTGGACAGGGGAGGAATTGTAATCAACTAATATCTGTAGTGCTATTGTAGTCTTTTACCTGTGGCTCTGTCTACAGAGATGTATTTCTTCTATAAGTAGGCTCCCATCTACTCATTTTGCATACAAACAAAACATCTCTACATACTGTCCACCATACCCACATACTTTACACCCACATACACACACACACAATATTAAAAATAACCTCAAACTGACTGACAAGTTAAAGAGTTTACAAAAAAATCATTATGCTCCAGTCCCAGGAGTAAATTGATATGTCATTGTCCTTTTCATTGTTCTTAAAAAGGTGTATACATGTACTTCTTAATTATGTCTATGTTGAGGTTGGGAAGAGAAAGTAGTAGAAAGATATAGTCTCCAACTCTAAAACCCATAAATCAATCTTATATATTTACTCCAATATATTATTTGGACCTTTGTAACACTACTTTTGTTGCCTTTCATAACATTTGGGAATTAGATAAGGGTATGCAATTTTGGATAAAATTGATAGCTAGCTACTGCAACCGGTAGCTATCCAGTGGTTTTCAAAACGTCAACTATGTAGAAATCACCTAGTCAATTTGTTAATTATGCAAATGTCACAAGATCCTCGGGGTGCTGCTTCACCAGACAGAAACCTCTGTGGCCAATGGTGTCTTTGCCCGAGTTTTGCTTGGGCCCACTGGGCTTGCTCTACCCACTCGGCCTGGCAGGCTGCCCTTGGCTTTCACTATCAGTCCAGATCCCAATGCCTGCTAAGGGCAAGCCAGATGCAGGGCAGAGAGGGGTGTGTGAGTGAGCAAGCACAAGTTCTGGCCACTGCGCATAGCCAGGTATGCTGTCTGCAGTGGGGTGGGAAGCTCCAGGTGCCAGCATGGGCGCTGGCTCCCTGCAAGGCTGTGGCTAAACCAGGTGTACTGCAGGCGAATTCCCCTGTGGGCACCAGGGAGCGTGGTGGCATCTGGAAGGTTGGTGATGCCAAGAACCACAGAGCCCCAAAAATGGGGTGTCACAGCTCCTCAGGGAGCTCCTAGGTCCATGTTCCCCGAAGGGCACAGCTCTTTTCTTCTTTGCTCTTCTCTCCTTCTCCTCACCCCCAACGCGGCAAACTGGGGTGGGGGCGTGTGTTTCAGTGCTGTTTGTGTTATAGCTCTTTCAGTCCTGCTATTTGGTGGGTCCTGAGTTCTGTGTCCAGGAAAAATGAGGTATGCAGACAACTGGAGGGTGAGCAAGGTGAAGAGGTGCTTTATTGAGTGACAGTGCAGCTCTCAGGAGACCCGGAGTGGGCAGCTCCTATGAGCAGTTAGGTCATCCTGTCGTTTGCCCAAGTCTGACTGAATCCTGGGGTTTTATGGACTTCAGAGGGGAGAAATTGCATGCTGACTGGTCCATGGGCAGACATGGGTGAGCCAGAAAAAGCACACATTCTCACTCTTGTCTGAGGAAATGGCCAGATGGTCCCCAGGATTCAGGCCCTCTCTGACCAGAAGGTGGGACTTCACCAGGGACCTGCCCCTTTCCAAGCAAAAGCTCGTCTGCTTCCTGCCACTATGTATCACATCATCCATGGCACCCAAGCTGTTGATGCCAAAGGGCACCTGCAGGCCCATGCCCAGCTGCCCTCCACATCCCTTCAGCTTTCCTCCTGTGCTTGTGGGTGGCCAAAGTCTGGAGGGGGCCAAGGTAGCAGTGGGCTGGTGTGTCAGCACCATCAAAACCTCACACACACCCCACCAGGTTGCCACAGCACCCAGGCTCCACCTCAACTTTGCTCCAAAATCAGAGTGGGTACCTGGAGAGCTGAGCGCCCAGGCAGCAGGAGCAGGCACTTTCAAGCCTGCTGGGGCAGGAGGACTTCCTGCCTCCCCAAGAGCACAGCAGGGGCCCTGCAACTGCACCTGGGAGGGCGGGGCTCACCCCCTCCAACTCAGAGAGGGACAGGGCTCCCACCTGTTCCTGGTTCCCACAGGCTCCGTGGAGCATGCAACTCTGGCCACGCCTCCCCCATTGCAGCTGGTGTCATGGCAGTGGCCACTTCAGAGAGCCTCAGCTGCAATCACAAATTCCTGGGTTTCAATATTCAAATATTCTGTTCTGTTTTAGTAGGTCTGAAGTAAGATTCGGATTATTTAATCCATATGATCTACCATCGAGTGAATGTTTGTGTCACCCTAAAATTCATGTTAAAATATAATCACTAATCTGATGGCATCTGGAAGTTAGCCTTTGGGAGATGCTTAGGTCATGAGGCCAGATCCCTCATTCATCAGATTAGTGCCCTTATATAAGTGACTTCAAAGATCTCTTACCCCTTCTGACCTGTGAGTACACAGTGAAAAGGCGTCTCCTTGTCTATGAACCAGGAAGTGAGCCCTCACCAGACACTGAATTTGCCAATACCTTGATCTAGGACTTCTTAGCCTCCAGAACTGTGAGAAATAAATATCTGTGGTTTATAAGCCACCTAGTTAATAGTATTTTACTATAGCAGACTGAACAGATTAAGATATGGTTCTTTGACAATTTCAGAAACATATATATGTATATCTGAGAGAAAACTAGGTATGCTGATTTTTCTAAACATGTTTATAATAGACTCTCATTTAACATTTTAATATGAATGACCATACTGGAGTAATGAAATTCTAATGATGTCGGACTGTACCCTAATTAGAACAATTTTGGAATATGATTATTTCGTAATTTGTATTCTATAGATATCTCCTTTTGCCACAGTATTATATTAAATCACATCTCTTGCCTTGACACTCATTAAAGGACCATTAAACAAGACAACTTACAGTAAAACTGTGAAATAAAAACTCTCAAACTTACATCATTATTTTTCCTAACAATCAAAAGTAAATCTACACAAAAACATCTTTCTAAATTTATAACGTTAGTCATTTGAAGGCATCTGAAATCATTATGGGCAATATTTCTGGGACTTTTATTGCCCATATGCCCTCTTTGTAGATCAAAAATACATCATATTGACCAGAGAAATCATGATTACAGTTTGTTATCTATTGAATGATTAAGTTCTATAACATTCAAAAGTCATAGGATTATCTTAAAAATAAGAGACTAATTCTGAAACATGAATATATTCACTTGGCAAAATTGATGAATTATATTTGTATATATCGATAATTTTAAGAATATTTCCTTGGATGTCTGAAATGTTTTTAGTATTACTGGTTCCCAACATTACTGGAAAAGGATTTGTTTTTCAAAAATATTTTGAACATGTTTCCAGATCATAACGTAAAACACAAGTGACTCAACAGTAACTGACATAAGGGTCAGGAGTTAGAACTGGTGGTACTTTGAAAACTGTCATTAGCTAATCATGTTTAAATTTAAAGAATGTTAAATTAAACATATTGGAATATTAAGATATTGCCACAAATAAGTGCAGGATTTTTTTTTTTTTTTTTTTTTGCAGAAAGTGATACTGAAAAGAGGAAGAACCAAGTGCTATTTATTTTACTTACAGAAAGAGTAGCACACTCTTAACATTTGCTTCTGTTTTGACATCAGTCTTTGAAATATGTTTTACTAATCTAGACTTCACGTTCATGTAGTCATCACAGACAACCAGGCAGCTTAAAATCCTAATAGGAGTACGGCACAAAAGAATTAATTGAGCTCTATTGTTGAACGGTGAATTTGCTGTATATTAGTGCTTCTAGATCCTTTTTGTTCCATGGCTATGTGAAAATGCAAATCCTCAAATCTCTTCAGTGTGTCTGTTAAATTTGGTTAGTTTTCATGCTCCTCTAACATTGCTTATTTATGAATCTATTAAAATTTTATTGTGGTAATAAAGCAAAAGCAAAATAATTACATCACTTAGAGAAAATAACACAAGTAACTCGATGTTAACAGGGTAAACTCTAAAGTTGGAAACTGGTCATGAGAGATGGGATAAATTCAATTTAAAGACAATTGCTCACCCCACAATTGATTTTTTAAAATAAGTTTGACATGTCAGTTTGTGGTTCATTTTATGAAATAGATTTTATTCTGATTTAAATAACAGCAAAATATGCTGTGATATATACATTTAAAAATGTGATCTCAGACCTCATAGGAGAAAGAAGTTTAGAAAGAATATATTTTGATGGTAGGAAGAATACACACACACACATGCACATGCATTCACATATGCACAATGTTTTTCAAAGGCCAAGCACATCGATATTTCTTAGTTTCTTTCTGGGGTTATTTAAAAAATTACATTTAACAAACAAAACATATTAAAAGTCATTTAAACAAGTAAATACTTCATATAGGCAATAATCTTTAACTAGATACTACTAGCAAATATATTTAATGTAATAATTGAAAATACATATAAACATAAGCTAATTCTTAAAAATATAAATGAATGGAATGATTCAAAAGTAAGTGAGATAAACTCTTAAAAATCTGCATGCTTGGTTTTATGTTTAATAATCCCAAATATTTAGAAAAAAATTTCATTGATTGCATATTTTAAAATTTTTTCCGTGCCAATGTATTATGAAGAAATCACATCTAAGTTTGCTTACCCATATATTTTTATAATATCAACATAAATCACTAATTTATTTCACACCAATAATTTCAAGATAGTTATTAATAATTTAATTTGATAAGCCTAGGAACATGTTAGTAAATTTTATACAAAATTTAAATATGGATTAACAAGATTTGAATTACATTTCACACATGGTGATACGGATTATCATTTTAAAATCTGGCTCGACTGAATTCCAAAGACATTTGTTAAATGGCAACAGTGTAACATTTGTTAAATGTTGCTTATTACACTCGAACACAACTCAGATCCAGAGGATCTATTATTTTCAACTGAATCAACAAAAAGCTCACGTTCCAGGAGAATCATTCTTCAGTCAAACAAATATAACCAATTATCACACTAGAAATGTAGCATACTTTGAAGCTTCCACACCTACTATTATTCCTTTGTTAGGAGGAAAACAAAATAAACTTTTTATTGATATTCTAAAGTCTTGGTAAAGGCCCTCCTGCTTATTCCTATGTAAAATGCAAATATCTGTAGAAAAACAGTGAGCACTCTCAGGGAGACAATGGATAAAGCCTCTTTGGATAAAAGAAAAACGTTAAGGTAACAAGCTTGTACTGTGGAAACTCGGGGCAGTATTCTGTGGTGGAAAAGATAAAATGTGAGTTATACCTAATTCAATTGAAAATAATCTTCAGAAATTAAAATTTGGTAAATGTCTTTTAAAGGGTTACCTTATTGATTTTTTAAAATTCATATTATAAAAAAAGTAATGGCCAGGAAAATATACAGTTCCATGATTCATTTCTGAAGAAAAAAATGACAAATATAAAAGTGAGGTTTTGAAAATGCAATAAAAACATAAAAACTATATGAAAATAAACCATGGAAGTTATAACTTTGGTCACTTCATTAAATAAAATTATATATAAAAACTTGAAAACTAATATTAATCTCATAGAAACATGCATCCTTGATCTTCAAAATGTCTCATTTTGTGGTGACACATCTATAAACAAGCAAATTATTATTTTTTTAATTGCCATAGGAGTTGAGTGGAAAATTGGTTATCAGAATAGGATGAGTGCTGTGAAGACTTAGAAAAATAGGATACAATTTCACCTAGATGAATGAATGTAAATGAATCCAGTTCACTTGTTTGAATACTGTCCTCGGTTTAAAAAAATCAGTTGACTTAGTAAAGCATTACCCTTTAGGTTTACATTAAAATATATAGGCACATTTCTGAGGATCAAATATAATTATCTGATATAATTATTTGATTATTAATGAGCTGTTTTTAAAAATCAAAGTGGTTAATACCTCTTAGCCTCATTCAAAAACAGCTTACTTCCTAATTTCTCTCAGAGATTTTAAGATTCAGAAGCATCCTTTTAATAGTTATATTCTGCTCTTTTCTTACTTTGAAATCTAATGCAGTGAAGGACTTTAAGACGCATCATTCCAAAATATGCTCTGCTAAGGGCATTTGAAAAACAGCAGGTGTAAGAAGTTCACTCTGACCTTCACTCGGTTTCTTAAACAACAAGAGATGAAATCCCCATGTGAAAGATATCCTCTTTATACTGGAAGGCAAGAAACTTTGTCTTCAAGGACAGAAAACTGAGACTGAGGGAAATTTGTGCAAACTTTGTTAAACCAACCTTATCTTCTTAGTTAGTCACAACTCTTACCCAATTAACTACCCTAGCCCAAACCCCTTTACCTTGTCACATTTTCAAAATTTACTATATTTAGTCCAATGCAGCCTACAAGTTTTCAACTCCAACTGCATTTTTGAGTCTTCATTTCCTTATTTATGATGGTTCCCATGCCATGTAAAATTTGTATTGAATAAATATGTATAAATTTCTTCTACTGATCTGTCTCATGTCAGTTTAATTCCCATGTCCAGCTGAAAAAATCCTTAGAGGTAAAAGTTTGCCTTCCTTTTAGCAGTCCCTGAAACGTATTTTAATCTCCTATTATCAATGTATGAACAATTATTTTTAAACATTTGCAAATCCATTTAATTGAGATAGCAAATTGAGTCAGATGATTCAATCTAGTTAGTGAATAGTCATTTATGGTGTAAAACTTATTAAATTGTATAATCAAATCTAAGTGCTAGGCCTTATTACTCTGTGATGTCTCTTCAATTTAGCTGAAAATAGATGTTCTATTAATAATATAGTTTTTGGTTATCTATCAATGATACATGCTTAAAATTAGTGGTTTTCAAACATTAGACACATATAGAAACATAACAATTGATAAACTATTAAATACATATGACGCATTTCAACTTCATTTAAAATGCATTGTATAAATGAGACATTGGAGACCGGTGGTGACTGTGGGGATTGGGATGGGGGAAGCCGCTGTGGCCACTGCTGCTGCCGCTCCTGCTCCTGATGTTGTGGCTGCTGTTCCGGGAGCTGCAGCCTCCGCCATTACCATTTACCCCACACAGCAAAGGCCCCGGAACTTCCAGGATCATGTAGTTCCAGTCCTGCTGCGAGGAGAAGACAGCAAGGCCACGTGAGAGGAGAGAAAGGAGAGTGAGGCACACGTTCGGTCCCCACTGGCTCCACGTCGTCTCTCCGAGCACTCCCACCACTTGAAGAAGTCACTTTTTATATAGTATTAGTTTAGCTCACTTTAAAACATATTCTTCATAACAGCATAAAATTGAAGGTTAGATTATTGTCCTATATCTATCAAAAGGAAGTAACAGGAGTTGCTTATCACAAAAAAATAGCATATTGCCTCCCCTAAGAGTATTTTATTTTCCTTCATGATGTCTATCAGCATACTTTTATGATATTCTCTGAAAGGAAAGGCTGATATTGATAGTCATGAATTACTTAGTGTCCTACATAAATTCTGGCTTTAATTTCTTTTTCAATTAGCACTGAGCTTAAGAAAAAGGTAGTTTATTTAGCCAAAACTGACAAATGGGATCGAATTAAACTAAAGAGCTTCTGCACATCAAAAGAAACTATCGTCAAAGTGAACAGGCAACCTAGAGAATGGGAGAAAATTTTTGAAATCTACCCATTAGACAAAGGTCTAATATCCAGAATCTACAAAGAACTTAAACAAATTGACAAGAAAAAAAAAATCCCATCAAAAAGTGGGGGAAGCCTATGAAAAAACACTTCTCAAAAGAAAACATATATGCAGCCAACAAACGTATAAAAAAGCTCATTATCACTGGTCATTAGAGGAATGAAAATCAAAACCACAATGACATACCATCTCATGCCAGTCAGAATGGTGATTATTAAAAAGTCAGGAAACAACAGAAGCTGGTGAGGCTGTGGAGAAACAGGAATGCTCTTACACTGTTGGTGGGAGTATAAATTAGTTCAACTATTGTGGGAGATATTGCAGTGATTCCTCAAGGATGTATAACTAGAAATAATATTTGACCCAGCAATCAATTACTGGGTATAGACCCAAAGGATTATAAGTTATTCTACTATAAAGACACATGCACACATATGTTTATTACAGTACTATTTACAATAGCAAATACTTGGAACCAACCCAAATGCCCATCAGTGATAGACCTGATAAAGAAAATGTGGCACATACACACCATGGAATACTATGCAGCCATAAAAAGAATGAGTTCATGTCCTTTGCAGGGACATGGATGAATCTGGAAGCCATCATTCTCAGTAAACTAACACAGGAACAGATAACTAGACACTGCATGTTCTCATTCACATGTGGGAGTTAAACAATGAGAACATATAGACACAGGGAGGGGAACATCACATACTGGGGCCTGACAGATGGTTGGGGGTGAAGGGAGGGAGAGCATTAGGACAAATAACTAATTCATGTGGGGCTTAAAACCTAGATGATGGGTTGTTAGGTGCAGTAAACCACCATGGCATGTGTATACCTATGTAACAAACCCGCGTGCCCTGCACGTGTATCCCAGAACTTAAAGTAAAATAAAATAACTAGAAATAAAGAACTAGAAACAGAAAACAAAGCTAGCAGAAAAAAAAAAAAAACTTTTTTAAATTGAGCAGATATAAACAAAATAGAGAACATAAAAACAGTAGAAAAAATATATAAACTAAGTGCTGAATCTTCAAAGAGGTAAACAAAATTGACAAGTTTTTTCCAGACTTACTAAAAAAAGAGTGAAGAATGAAATAATTAACATCATAAATGACAAAGGAGATATTACAATTAATTCTACATAAATAAGAATTCTAAGAGTGTAGTATTACAATTCTTAATTGTCTATAAAAGACAATTTTATACAAAAAAATTGGGTAACCTAGATGAAATGAACAAATTTTTGAAAAGTGCAACTTATAGAACCTGAATCATTAAAAAAAAAACAAAATAAAAAAAAACTGAACAGATCCATAACTAGGATAAAGATTGAATCAATAATTTTTTTTAAAATTCCCAACATATAAAAGCCCAGGACCTGAAGGTTCCACTGGTGAATTGTCATAAATATTTGTATTAGTCCATTCCATGCTGCTAATAAAGACAGCGGGTAAAGACACTGAGTAATTTGTAAAAGAAAGAGGCTTGGCAGGCACAGTGGCTCACGCCTGTAATCCCAGCACTTTGGGAAGCCAAGGCAGGCAGATCATGAAGTCAGGAGATTGAGACCATCCTGGCCAACATGGTGAAACCCCATCTCTAGTAAAATATAAAGAATTTGCTGGGTGTTGTGGTGTGCGCCTGCAGTTCCAGCCACTCAGGAGGCTGAGGCAGGGGAATCACTTGAACCCAGGAGGCGGAGGCTGCAGTTAGCTGAGATAGTGCCACTGCACTCCAGTCTGGTGACAGAGCAAGACTCCATCTCAAAAAAAAAAAAAAAAAAAAAAAGGGGGGGGGTTGTTAATTTACACACAGTTCCACAGGCTGGCAAAGCCTTGGGAAACTTACAATCAGGGTGGAAGGGGAAGCAAACACATCCTTCTTCACATGGCAGCAGCAAGGAGAAGTGCCAAGCAAAGGTGGGAAAAGCCCCTTATAAAACCATCAGATCTTCTGAGAACTCACTGTCATGAGAACGGTAGGGGGAAAACCACTGCATGATTTAATTTTCTCCAACTGGGTCCCACCTTTGACATGTGAGGAATATTACAATTCATGGTGAGATTTGGGTGGGGACACAGAGCTAAACCATATCAATATTTAAAGAAGAGTAAACACCAATCTTCTTCAAAGTATTCCAAAGAATTCAAAGAGAGATTGCTTTCCAGGTACAGTCTTGCACCACATAACAACATTTCAATAAATGATGAACCACATATATGACAGTGGTCTCATAAGATTACAATGGAACTGAAAAATTCTTACAACCTAATGATACGATAGCCATTGTAACATCGTAGCACAATGCATTAGTCATGTGTTTGTGGCAATCCTGGTATAAATAAATCTACTGGCCAGATGTGGTGCTCACACCTTTCATCCCAGCACTTTGGAAAGCCAAGAAAGGATGATTGCATGAGTCTAGGAGTTCCAGACCAGCCTGGACAACATAGTGAGACCCTGCCTCTACTTTTTAAAAAAGCAATACAACAACGACAACAGCAAAAACCTACTGCACTGCCAATGGTACAAAAGTAGAACACATACAATTATTTACAGTACATAATACTTGATAATGATAATAAACTATGTTATTGGTTTATATATTTTCTATACTATACATTTAATTGTTATTTTAGAGTATACTCCTTCTACTTATTAAAAAAAAAAGTTAACTGTAAAACAGCCTCAAGCAGGTCTTCTGGGAGGTATTTCAAAAGAAGACACTGTTATCATAGGAGAAGACAGCTCTGTGCATGTTATTGTCCCTGAAAACCTCCCAGTGGGACAAGATACACAGGTGAAAACAGTGATATTGATTATTCTGACCCTATGCAGGCCTACGATAATGTATATGTTTATGTATTAGTTATTAACAGAAAGATTTTAAAAGTTTAAAATATAGAAAATATTTAAAACTAGAAAAAGCTTATGAATAAGAATAGAAAGAAATAAAAATTTCTTTTTCTTCTTCTTTATTTTTTTTAAAGGAAGGGTCTTCTTATGTTGCCCAGCCTGGGGAACATTGTCTATTTACACGTGCAATCTTTTTAGAGCACTACAGCCTGGACTCAAGGAATCCCCGTGTCTCAGCCTCCCAAGTAGTTAGAATTACAGGTGCCCACCACTGTGCCCAGCAAAGAAGAAACAATTTGAGCTATAAAATGTGTTTTTGTCTTAAGCTAAGTGCTATTACAACAGAGTCAAAAAGCTAGAAAAAAATAAAAGTTCACAAGGTAAAAGAGTCATAGAAAGCTAAGGTTCATTTATTATTGAAGAAAGAAAAATATTCGTTCATAAATTTAGGGTAGCCTGCGTACATGTTTATGAAGTACACAGTGGTGTAAAGTAATGGCCTAGGACTTCACATTCACTCACCATTTATTTATTGGCTCATCCAGAGCAACTTTGAGTCCTGCAAACTCTATTCATGTTTAGTGCCCTATACAAGTGTACCATTTTCTATTAAATATATATATATATTTAAATTTGCACTTTAGGTTCTGGGGTATCTATTTTTTGTACTATTTTTACTCTACCTTTTATATGTTTAGATACACAAATACTAACCTTTGTGTTGCCTACAGTGTTCAGTACAGTAACATGCTGTGTACAGGTTTGTAGCCCAGGAACAATAGGCTATGCTATATAGCCTAAGTATGTAATAGGCTACAGCATGTAGGCTCATGTAGGTACACTCTATAATGTTCATACAATGACAAAATCCCCTAGCAATGCATTTCTCAGAACATATTGCCATTGTGAAGTATCACATGACTATAATTATATGAGGAAAGCATTACCATGATTCCAAAGCTAGCCTAAGACACTGTAAGAAAACTACACACCAATATCCCTAATGAAAATCCACAACAAAATACTATCAAAGAGAATTCAACAATATATTAAAAAGGTTATACACCAAGACTGAGTAGTAATTATTCTGAGAAGAAATGCAAAGACAATTCAACATACAAAAATCAATGACTGTACTATACCACTGAATGGAAGGAAAAACATACCTCATCATATTGATGGATGAAGAAAAACACTTGATGGATTTCAACACTCTTTTATGATTTTAAAAAGACATTAAACCAAGTACAAATACAAGGAAACTATTTTAACATTATATCATATATGAAAAGCCTGCAGCTAATATTATATTCAGTAGTGACTGTAGGATTTCCCTCTGAGATGAGGAATAAGATAAGGATAACTGCTTCCACCACTTGTATTCAACATGCTACTGGAAGTCCTAGCCAGAGCAATGAGGCAAGAAAAAAGAGTAAAAGTCATCTAAATTGGAAGTAAGATTATCTCTGTTTTTAGATGACATGATCTTAGATCTATAAAATCCTAAAGATTCTACAGAAAAAAACAAAAACCCTGTTAGAACTAATAAATAAAATCAGCAGAGTTGCAGGATATAAAATCAGCACCTAAAAATCAATTAGGCTTCTAAACACTAGCAATGAATAATGCAAAAATAAGATTAAGAAAGTATTTCCATTTACAATAGTATCAAAACAATAATGTATATATGTATAAATTGAACAACAGAGGGGAAAGACAGACACTGAAAACTACAAAACTTTGCTGAAACAAATTAAAGAAAATACAAATAAGTAGAAAGATATTCTATGTTCATGGATTATAATACTTAATATTGTGCATGTTTCAACACCTCCCAAAAAGATCTACATATTTAGTATAATATCTATCAAAATCTAAAAGGCGCTTTTTAGAGAAATGAAATAATTCATCCAAAAAAACACATGGAATTTCAAGGGACCTGCAATAGTGAAAACAATCTTGAAAAGAAGAATAAAGTAAAAAGTCTCACACTTAGTTATTTGTAAACTTACTACAAATTTACAATAATCAAAGTGGTATGGTACTAGAAAAAAGACAGATAAATTCACCAACAAAATAGATTAGAGAACCTAAAAATAAAGGTTCACATATATAGTCAAATGATTTTTATCATGAGTGCCAAAACAATTTAATCAGAAAACAACAGTCCTTTCAGCCAATAATTGGGAAAGCTTAATACTCACATGCAAATGAATGAAGGTGGACGCTTTCCTTGCAATATATACAGAAAAACTCAAAATACATCAATAACATAAATGTAAGACATAAAACTATAAAACTATTAGAAGAAAACAGAAAGAAAAAACTTCATGATATTGCGTTTGGCAATGAGTTCTTAGAAATAACACCAGAAATACAGAAACGAAAGAAACAATAGATGAATTTGATGATACAAAATTTAAAATTTTCATAAGTCAAAAAACACAATCAACAGAATGAAAATGCAACCTACAGAGTGGAAGAAATATTTTCAAATCCTACATCTGATATAGCGTTAATATCTAAAATATCTGAAGAACTCATACAACTCAAAAATAATAAATAAGTAAATAAGTAACTCCTTTAAAAAATGGGCAAATGATTTGAATAGACATTTTTCCAAGGAAGATGAACATATGACCAATATGCACATGAAAAGATAATCAGCATAATAATTAGAGAAAAATAAAACTATATTGAGATATGGCTTCACACTCATTAGAATGGCTACTACCAAAATATAAAATAACAAATGTTGATGAGGATGTGAAGAAAGTGAAATCCTTGTATACTGTTGGTAGAAATATAAAATGCTACAGTCTCAGTATAAAACAGTGTAGCGATTTTTCAAATAATTTAAAGTAGAATTACCATAAGATCCAGAAATTCTACATCTAGATATGAACACACACACCCAGAATCAGGGTCTCTAAGATTCATGTGTACTCCTATTTCCATAGCAGAAATTTTCAGAATAGACAAAAGGTAAAAGCCACCCAAATGTCCACTGACAGATAAGTGGATAAATACAATGTGGCATACATGTTAAAAAGGAAGGTATTTTTGACACATGCTACAATGTGGATGTACCTTGAGAATATTATGCTGAGTTAAATAACCCAGTCACAAAAAGACAAATACTACTTGAGTCCACTTATACACGGTAACAAGAGTAGTCAAATTAACATAAAGTAACATAGCCCTTGCCTGGGGCTTGGATACAAGGAAGAATGGGGCATCGTTGTTTCATAGGTAAAGAATTTCAATTTTGTAACATGAAAACAGTTCTGGAGATGGATGATGTTGATGGCTGCACAGGAATGTGATGTGCTTAACACCATTGAACTGTGTACTTACAACGGTAAGTTTTATGAATCTGCACTTCACAACAAATCTTCTAAAAGCTAACAGTGACATAAGTTATCAGAAAGAAGAGAGCATTTGTAAAATGGGGATAGTAATAAAAACAAAAAAATCTAATAAATCAGGGATTTTAAAAAAGCTACAGATTAAGAAATGTCACTTGAGTATGGCCATCATTGGTTTTCTTTAAGGATATAAAGCTGGAAAAGATAATTCCACTTTGTAAGAAGTTAAAGAGCTGACGTGTTATGACAAAATATGACGTGTTATTACAAAATTATCTTTCAAATAGTTTGGAGGGAAAAGGAGGTGAAGAGTTTCAGCAAATGTCTGAAGGAAAAGTAGGGTTTAGGATGTTTAGAATTGTTTGTCTTTTAAAATAATAAAGACCTGATCGTGTATAGTGATATAGGAAGACCAAATAGAGAAATGACTTAAAGATGCAAACAGGCGGAATTGAAAGGAGAGAAATACTTTCTTCTCGAAGACAGTTACCAAAATAAAGACAATGAAAGGAAAGACTCAGAAATACTCTAAAAAGTGTAGACAAGATAAGGTGAAAAAAAAAAAAAAAAACAACCTGGTTTAATTATCTTAATTTCCTAAATAAATAGTAGTTGAGATAACAGCTGGCAAATTGTGAGTGACATAAGATGGTACTAAGAATTTCAAATAAATAAAATAAATAAATAAATCAGCTTCTTGGGATAATGTGTTAAGAAATAATAAGAAATTTAATTTAAAAAATACTTCCCAGAGGTGCCAAGAGCCCTAATACAGTTAGAAGTATGAATTTATAGTGGTCCAACACAGGTCATTTTAAGAAACATACTTTCCAGCAGTTTTGGAAATGTGGGAGCCAAGAAGCAAAATATTGACATTTTCTTGATTTTTTTTTTATTGGTTTTAAAATGAATGACACCTTAGTGAGCTAATGAAGACCTGCAGTACCCAGAATAGTGTCTGGAGTATATAGACACTAAGTAGATTTAGTTGTATGCAATGTCTTTTTAAATATGTGTGATGTAGCAAAAGACAACTTTGAAAAAAAAGCTAAATGAGCAGTTTGATGATATCTAGAAAACTTACAAATGAAGGGAAGAAATGCATTTCTACTCTAGAGATCTAAAACATTGTTTTGAGTTGGCTGATCTCCGGTATTTACCCTGCCATATTTTAAAGAACACCCACATATTGTAATTGATCATTTGAGTTATGCATATCAAATTTAGATACAACCAATTTCGAGAAAAGAGTGTTCTATTTATTTATCTCCTGTGCAATAGACTTCACAAATTCAAACTATTTTGAGTATTAAAATGTTCCAGTGTTTCAAATGCTGTACAAATGGAAATGATACTATCACCCTAAAATGATTTTTCAATGCAAGCAAGCAGTAATATCGGAAAAGCAAGAAATAAAGCTATATTTCACTTTCGCAAAGTATAAAGTACATACAGTACATATACAAAGTATAAAGTACTGTACAAGTACTTCTAAAAAGAAGGAAACAGTTGAAATTAGTAGTTTTTAAATGTTATATTTTAAGCTTTGTAAAATTTACTTTTCAGATCTTTCATATTCAGATAATTTATTTAAAAAATAGTTACTTAAGGAGTGAGAAAATACAGATGCTAGCAATAAAACTTGATGGAGAGATTAATTTATGCTTAGTCACATAGATTTGTTTGCTCTTACAGACAACTCATTTGAAAAGGCATAATAAATACATACCTATTTAGCACAAATCACCGAGGAAGACTAAACTGACTCTTATTTTAATGCGTCAATATTGTGTTTTAAGGAACATTTATAAAATTAACAGAAGCGTCAAATGCTTCTACCCACAACAGAATAAACTACCTATGGTATTCTATCTTCTATGATGCGCTTAGCTAATAGTTTTGTTTGCTTGCTGTAGTAAGATCTAGTTACCATGTACATAACCTAAAATGCAATGATGAAGAGACAGTTAGATGTCATATACTTGCAGCAGCTGAATTATAGATACTTTAGTTCATTTCTAGCCCTGTATATCTTAAATGGCAGAGCCAATCAAATCTATTGTGTCACAATATAAATCAAATATTACATCCGCTGAAAACACTGGTTTTTGATTCACTGAATTTTATCATAGAGACATGAACTTTGCTTTAAACTAAAGTTTAAATTCCACTATTTGCTTTCATCATACTGTGTAAGAAATTAAATACAACAATCCAAGCTGTTCATTGTGTGTATGTACCAAGGGATACCTTTACCCTCGTTGTGAGAAATCTATTTAGATGTTTTATGCTAACGTAGTACCTTATAGACTTGTAATTACAGTCAGTTCTCACAGTGCTTTTTCTTTCCTTCTGATCAATAAGTGTAAATAATGAAATACCAAATTTTACTGCATTAGTGGTCATCAAAAACAGCCAATCATTTCTGCACATTCGAAAAGATAGAGATAACTCACACACAAAATAATGCGTGTTTATCCTCCTCCATTCTGAATCTAATCAAGTTGAATATATATTTTTTTCTAACAAAGGGCAGCTTGGCAGAAGAAAAGAACATAAATGAAATTAGATGAAAATATAGCAATGCCTGCCCCAGGCATGAGGAACCGCCACTCAGTTAATTTACAGGGAAAATGTACATTATAGATACTGCGTTCAGATGACAGCTTTTCACATGAATCAGATTTTAAGGCTGAAGGACTGCAGATTAGTGAAAATTGATGAAATCATAAATGTCCTTGCTTTAAGATTATACAGCCTGAAGTAGAAACTTCCTATAAGCAGGTTCCTTATGAGAAGAATTTGTAATAAATAAATATGAGCACCTACAGATCTAAAATTCTAGATGCTAAAAGAAAATAAGAGAAAGTAGCAGAGGTGGAATAAAATATTATTCTGTTTGTTCAAGATCACATTTTTGTCTCCATCTGTGAGCAAGATAGCTAAAGGAGTTTTTCTTGTCTGTGGGTACCCAGGTTGTGTAATTGGTAACTTTAGCACTAGGAGAAATAGAGTTCTTAAAGTCACAGTATAAACCATGGGTTATTTTGGGCAAAGAAATATGCAATAATCAAATTTTTAGGCTTGCACAAAGTCTAGCAAAGCAAAAAATACCGAACAACTTACCAGCAATATTATAACATTTTTCAGAAAAGCCTAAAAAGTATCCATTTGGGACCTAAAAGGATCTGACAATAGCCAAAAATACAGATTCTACATTAGATGAATCCACACATTCAACATCTTTGTGTTTTCAATAACAGGAGTTTTATTCTTCTCACCATTATGTGTATGGCACATCGTAGGCACTCGAGACTATTTGTTGATCACATGGATAAATGTGTATATTAAGAGTCTCTAGAATCTTTACTCATGACATCAATGACCATCTCTATCTAATGATTAATTATTTACCTTCAGCCCTGTTAGATGTCTCTTCTGAGATTTAGACCTATATATATATATATTTTTTTTTGCTATGGAATCCATTCCAGATCTACAACTGTTTACTCATAGACATTTCAAAATCAACATATCCAAAAACACAATCCATATTCCCCTTCCCTCAGTCTTCTGCACTTTGCTTTTCATTTCTTGTGGTTCCTAGGCTTTGTCCCCATAGACATCACCAATTATTGTCCATTCTACATCCTAAATATGCCCAAAATTTCTTCCTTCCTCCATCCTTCATGCCTCTTGCTTTATTCTTACAACCATTGCCTATGACCAAAACTGTATCTGCAGGTAAAACATAAAATTCATCCTAAAAGTTAACTTCCAACATATCCAATTCTCTTAGGTATAAAACAAAAAACAGACATAACACTGAGAAGATACATATTAAAATCGATTTGTACTTAATGAGATCGATATAAGTAATATAGGGTATCTTAATATGTTCAGGCTCCTATAACAAAATACCATCAACTAGGTATCTTATAAACAACAGAGATTTATTTCTCACAGTTCTGGAGGCTGGGAAGTCCAATATCAAGGTGCTGGACAGATTCATTGTCTAGGAATGGCCTGCTTTCTGTTCATAGAAGGCTCTTTAGCTGTGTCCTGACTTGGTGGAGTTGGTGAGGGGACTCCCTCAGGCTCCCTTTATAGGGGCATTAATCCCATGCATGAGGACTCCACCTGCATGACCCAATCACCTCCCAAAGGCCCAACTTCCCAATACTATCACCTTAGGGGTGAGGATTTTTTTGTTTTGTTTTGTTTTTGTTTTTTGTTTTTGTTTTTTTTTCTAAACTTCCTCCAGTTTTATTACCCCCTCTTTTTTCAACAACTTGTTTTATTAGGAAAAGAATTCCAACAAAGAATAGTATAATGATCCACTTAAATTGAAGTTATTAATATTTTGCCATATTTGCTTTGTATAAAACTATTTCAGTGGAAGTCTTTTAACATGAATTGTGGTAGAACAGAAACATTCCAACCATAGCACAGGATAATAGAAAGACTAGATATTTTTTTTCCAAATTAGTTAAATGAAATAAAGAAATATATCCTCAATCATAAAAATTAGTGGTAAAGACAATATTAGGACATCAATATGCATTTTTTTCAAATTTTTCCTGGTCATCAACTGTAGTAACCACATTCAATTGCTTTATTATAATGATGCAAGGAGAAATCAGGAATTTAAATTAATGATTTACATTTTCTTTTTTGAGCAAAATATAACTTATCAGGCCTGTCTTTAAAAAAAAGTGAGGCTTTGGGTGATTCATTCAGAAAAAATAAAAAAAGCCATTCCATTCTCCACTGAGAATAAACGTGAATTTTTGAACTTTGCTCCATCCTCAGTCACTTGCTTTTGGCATTTAGTACTTATTGCATTTTCACTGTTCAGCAAGGCCCATGTTCCCTTCAAAGGTGTGCATTTCCTGCTGCCTTTCATGATGCCAATCTTCATTATAGTCCCTGAATCACCTAAAGTAGACATCTTTATATGGCCCATCTCTGGAAAATAGCCATTGCTGTATAAAGATGATTTCACTTTAATAACTAGGGGAACTGACATGGCCAAAGACCCTATTCCAAAGATTACAGCAATTCCCTAGTATGATACTCTGTGTCACATTCCTTAGTAGTTTGGCTGTATTTACCCTATCGATGTTGAAAGACATATGATTTAAGATGTTATACTTTCTTACATGGTGATTATGGAAGCAATAACAAAGTGATAAGAAAATAAACAAATGTATAAATACCTTATTTATAAGAGGTAATCCCACCCACATTACAAGCAAATGTGTTCTCTGCTTTCAAGCATACTATTATATTCTTGCTGCATTTGTTGTTTACCAAGAGGTGAGTATATGGGTTTTTAATTTTATTATTACAAGGCATTCTACTCTAAATTGTGTTGTAACTATAGGGGAAATATTTCAAAGAGTGAATTGCTTAATAGTTTTAAAGGTTGGGAAAGTTAACTTAACAGAATATATATGACATATAGCTAGACATATTAGAGCTAAATTTGGTATTATTTCTTTCCTTCTTCAAAGAACTCAGTTTTAGGTAATTATATACCACAATTTTCAGAGACATGAAACATTTTAATGTGGTTAATGTATCCTTTTTATAAAGTAATATAACTTGCAGTTTCTTTGCTGGCAAAGGAAGACCAGTCTGTGAAGAAAGTAAATGAATTCTTAGTGCATCAAAGAAATAGAGGAAAAAAAAGTTACAACTTTTGCTTTGCTCTCCAAATTATCTCCTAGGATTCGCTCTGGGGAATAAAAGTTGAAACATTTACCAGAAGCACTGACACAGAAGGAGCTTCTGGTGATCTATTCATTCTATATATACGCCACTTGTTCAGTTGAAGTATGAGGTTGTACAAGTAACAACTCTCAGGAGTATTTCAAACATCATTTAAAGTGTGTTTTTTTTAATAGAATTTGCAATGATTATATAAAAATATGTGAAATAGTGTATATTTATACAGTCTTAAGATGAGATAGCATGGTTCTCTAATTGCAGTTATCAGTTACAAATGTGCAAAACTATATTGCAACATGAATCAATATTCCCTCCAAATCCTTCCAAATGGACCCTTAGGATCCTATTGCTTGGTCATGATCAAAACTGGGTAACCATGAGCCACATATAGAACAGAAAATATCTATAGTAGCTCCCAGTATATTTGCAAAAAAAAAAAAAAAAAAAAAAAAGCATTCTCTAAAATTTACAATGACAACAAAAACTACAGTTTATAAATGAAGAAACAATTCATGTTAAAACAATTCTTACTTTAATAATATATCCTTGTAATAAAACTCATAAGCGTATGTTTTATTTGTAACCTTCAGACATATTAAAGAGTTATGTTTCGGTTTTGTATTACTTTTAATAAAGGAGATTCTCCTTCAATAATTTCTTTTTACGAAAAGCAATCAGCTTAGATTTTATCAGATTCCAAGGCAGATAAAGATTTCAAGAATAGCAATTTCTTTTAGAAAGTGAAATCAATAAAAATTATTAATTCATTAGAACTCTAACTACAGACTAGCATAAATGGGGACTATTTATTTCAATAATGCTGCTATTATTCACACATTTTGCTGTTTCTCTTTCAGATTTATCTTCTGTGCTATGTTCTGAGCCACACAAGTTCACTGGCATTATTTTATTGATTGACCTCACATTTATCAAGGCTTTTATAGCTCTATGATGGTGAATTCCTCTCTTTTACTGAGTATCTACTAATGTCTGAGAATTTATCTTGATGCCTTTAGTATAACTTTAGCCAATTTCAAATATTTCCTTTTCTCCTTGACTGTATTTGTTAACCAACACTTGTCTTGGTGATGAAGAAAAAATCCTACATTGAATTCTTCATTTATAGTAAAATTTGGAAGATAGAATTCATAATGAAAGGAGTTTGGTGGCACAGAAAAAGCCCTAGATTAAGAATAGAGAGATCTAAGCTCAAGTTCCAGTTCTTGTTCATATAAATCCAGGGAATTTATAACTAAGTTGGCATCAGTTTTCTCAAAAATCAAATGAGAGAGTTGAGTATATAGTCTTTTTAATATCCCTTTAAAATTCTATGGTTTTTGTAGGAATACATTAACTCCAGGCAAAAGTTCCAATCCATTTAGGATGCACGGTCAATAGACAGAGTACAAATATAAGATACTGCATCTTGACTATTAACATTTTTTTTTATTGTATAAAGTAGAAAGTCATGATGATGATGAAGAAAATTATTGTTTCAGTTGTAGGGCAACTGGAAATAGCTTATTCTCCAATTGATGGTATGGTCATATAGTCAGATTGAGTTAATACTTCCAATTTCCCATTGCTTGAAAATAACAGAGGTTTCCATTTAAACACTTCACACGTCTTCTTTGTAATAATGTATATTATCCTTATAGGCGATGTCTAGGAGTGGACTGATGATCTTAAGAAATAATAACATCCTTTCTGTTAACCCATAGCTGCTATATCAGTAAGTCAGTGTAAACAAACGTCTTCCATACCCAACACAATGAAAGCTCAACTACAGGCAGATTCCAGATGACTGAATGATTTATACACAGTAGGGGATTATGAAGTGAGCTAAAGAAAAATGGATTTTACCTCATTTAACAGTGACTAATATGATGCTTGCAGTAAATGAACATGCAATGTTTAATTACTGTGTTAAAAAATTTGACTCAAGGCCAGTGAACTCCATTCAAATGTAAAGATCATATAATTATTATTATACTATAAATAGCATTGATATCAGTAAGATGAAATAGAATTTCATAGTTACAGATCTTAGAAAATTATTCAATGTAAATGTTAAAGATATCGAAATAAATGGAAAGAAAACTTGCTGTATGTAACATATAGGTTTAGGTGATATAAAATATTTCTAAATGAAATTGAATATTGTTAGTTTACATGACATTAAAATAGGGCATGCATTAGTCAAACCTACTGAGTCATTCTTGAATGATTTGTTCTGAAAGCAAAGAGATGTGAAATTATTTGTGAAACTACACAAAAGAGCTTTGTAGAAGAATTATGTTGATGGAATAGTTCATAACACGTGATGCTTGCAAATTAGAAGTAATTTTAGTTCTTGAAACAGATATACCTCGTTAGGAGTTATTGTATTTTAGGACTGAAGAATAATTGACCTGTGATCGCAGTAAGTAAACATCATACTGTACAGAGGTTATTCAGAAGTTTGAAATTAACTCACAAGTTCTTAGTTCCTTCTTCCACTTTGAATTGCAATTAGTCTATACAAGTTCAAAACCTGCCAGCAGTGAAATGAAAAACCTAAAGATGCCAATTTTCGTTGTCTATCAGTGCACAATAATTTATGAAAAATGAGAATAATGAATTACATAGGTAAAATAGATGTGTTTTGAAGTATGATAGCATAATAATGCAAAAGAATAAAAGGTCACAGGTCTACAATTTTATACACATCTTGATTAGCTGTTTTGGATGGATACTGAGAAAAATGGTAGATAGAAAGTAGAACTAAATTGCACCTACCACTCAGACAGACACAGCAGCATGTGGAGACTTGCATCATGGACTTTTGTTCCAAGAACTACTGCAGGAATATACTAGGAAAGCCAAAAGAATCCATAGACACTCTGAAGAAAGTGGATTGCTCCTACAGAACCCAGGAGACAACTCAAATACTGTGTTGATATTCACAGCTGAGAGACCTGAAGACAGTACACATCACAGGACTCTGTGCAGACAACCCCCAGTACCAGCCTGGAGCCTGGTAGTCCTGCTGGGTGGCTAGATCCAGAAGAAAAATAACAATCACTACAGTTTGGCTCACAGCAAGCCACATCCCTAGGAAAAGGGGAGAGTACTACATCAAGGGAAAACCCCACGAGGCAAAAGAATTTGAACAGCAGCTTTGAGTCCCAGATCTTCCCTCTGACATAATCTGCCCAATGAGAAGGAACCAGAAAAACAATTCTAGTAATGTGACAAAACAAGGTTATTTAACAACCCTAAAAATTACGCTAGCTCACCAGCAATAGATCCAAACCAAGAAGAAATCCCTGATTTACCTGAAAAACAATTCAGGTCAATTATTAAGCTAATCAAGGAGGCACCAGAAAAAGGTGAAGTCCCATTTAAAGAAATCAAAAAACTGATACAAGATATGAGGGGAGAAATCTTCGTGAAGTAGATAGCGTAAATAAAAAACAATCACAACTTCAGTGTATATGTTGAAGTAATAGTCTCTACTAAAAACACAAAATTAGCTGGGTGTGGTGGAGCATGCCTATAATCTCAGCTACTTAGGAGTCTGAGGCAGGAGAATCCCTCGAACCCAGGAGGCAGAAGTTGCAGTGAGCCGAGATTGTGCCATTGCACTCCAGCCTAGGCAACAAGAGTGAAACTCCATCTCAAAAATAATAATAATAATGATAACTTTGATATGTTTGATTTCCCTAAATTAAAACACCTCATAGATGAATGGTCTCAATTACTGAACTTAGATTTTGGACGGTTACAGCATATTGGTTGAGATCCTGGACTTGGGGAGTCAGATAGACCAGATTAGAATTCTACTTTGGCTATTTACTACTTTAACACAGCCTTTGGCTTACAAGATATATACTTATTTGTGTATTTTGTTTTTGTTTCATTTTGATTTTGTGAGCCAGCCCGGGGCTGGATCATTCGTTCCCGGTAGTCCACAACTTCACCATCAGAGGTCCTCAGAGGTGAAAATAACAAAACTGCTTCAATTAATTACTTAAGCAACCATTTTGCTTAAGCTTTAGGAACCAGGTGACAGTGTTGTGTGAAAGAACAGAAAAATGCCAGAGTTTGGTGGAATGGGGTGGATTCTATAATAAATTACCTTAACAAGAAAGCTTGTGGCTCCAATGTCTGTAAAAACGGGACACTGACTGAAATCAGTCCTTGTTTTCTTTTGGAATTTCTCTCTGGCTCTGATGTATAACATCTTCTTGTTTCATGTCATCTCTCTGGTCTATAACCTAAAATGATATTTGTCTTCCAAGATAGCATTAAATTGCAATATTATGCTACTTGGAGAAAATAAGAAAAATTGATTTGCAAATCAATGGAAGACCCAACTAATTCTGTGGAATCTACTATATATGCTACAATATAGATACTGAGCCAAAACAATAAAGGGTTTTTTCACGCACCTTGCTCCACTGTAGTTATAACAAAATAAACTATCTATGAAGTTATAATGGAGGATATAGACTTGATCCCATGCCATCTAGGAATCTAAGCCCCTCAACTGCAAAAATGGAAATATATTGTGATGAACTAAATTAGTGACCTAAACCTGTGTATAAATGGTTTAGAGTGTCTCTGAAGGTCAGTTACTTTCTTAAACACTCAGGAATACTTAGAGAATTCATTTCTACCCAGAAGACTCTCAGATTTTGAATTAGGGTTTCCAGTGCTCTTTATTTTCTCCAGACTATTTCCTTCCTTGTCTTCTGTCAAAATTTTTGTTGAATTAGAAGACTATAAGAGCATCTGAAGGAGAAAAAAAGTCTTCTTTATGAACTATTAATGCCATGTTTCATGTCAAACATTTCATTAAGTCAAACTATGTGAATATCTAATGGCATCTAAGATTCTACAATTTCTTAATGAGTCACTTGTCAAAGAATAAGTTATTTATATGATTATTGATTAATTTGACATTTATCACTAGTAGTAACATGATTTATGTCTGAGCTTGTACACACATAAAAATATGTCCACATATGCAAATAATTTTAAAATATATAAATCAAAGTGTAGCTGTAACTCAATTCATACTTAAGGTTATAAAAGAGAATTTTAAGCATACATGAAAACATAGAAAAGATTATTTTAGCCCGAAAGTCACATAATATATGTAGATAATTCAAGTGAATGACTCAAAGGTGATTTAATAAAACTTAGCCCTTTTACCAGCAATTAACAGAAAAGTAGTAGGAAACCAACTGAAAAGAATTAGCTCTTACTGGATACCACATAATACATTTTTTAGGGAAAAATATGCTACAAGACATCTTCTTTAACATTTCAATACCTATAGAAAATACATATTGGAAACCATGACATAACAGTGAATTAAAGCATTATCTATTCACATAATAACTAAATATCTATTCTGCCACCATGAGGATGTACTAGGATAGGCCCCTCTGACTAGCATAAATTATTGAACATTCAGTAAAAGAATTGAATCAATTTCTTTGCAATATTTAATTTTGGTAAAAAGTCAAGATACACAGGCATTTATTATTAAATGTTGATTGTAGTGTACTACATATGCCTATGTTTTCAGTTAAAAGTATAATTCTACATGTCACTTGTACAATTTTAATACAAAGTCTTACTTTCTGAGAAGATGGTAAGATAAAGTTCAGGTTTTTGGACTTGTGCAGGTTTTATTTATGTTATGGGAAGGGATGCTTGGAAGCAGAAATAATTCATCTTGCACAGAGGATCCATCTAGTAAGTGACTGAGTATTCTATTATTGCAAAGTTTAAGGGTTTATAAATCTTGAGATGTAAAATGGAGCACAAATGCTCTCCAACAACAAATTACCCACATATCCCCATCTGAATTGTTCACTGACATTAAACAGACATTTCTATTTTACAAGACAATAAGACTGACTGATAAAAATTCTATGACCTTTCCTTTTCCTCTTTCTTCCACAACAAAAATGGTCTACTTCAAAATGTCAAGGAAAGCATAAGAACTTAATCTTGAATCTGTCACATGGGTTGATGAATTCATTGCCAATATAGCATTGGCAGTAGTTAATGTACATGCAAGCATCCCATTTATATATGCTGCTTCAATTAAATGAAGAAAAAGAAGGTCTAAAACCTATCATTGGACATTCAAAACAATATTTTACTTTAAAATTGGGTTTCTATGTATTTTCTGTTTAGATGTCATATATTAGCCTTCTTTTGATATATTAGCTACTCACACATTAAAAGCTAGTACTTTATCAGAAAAAATAAAAATACAGGTACTAACTTTGATGCCTTTCTTACGTGTGCTCAGGGGTGTCTAATTAGCTATCAATATCATGTCTCCTGTGTTGTCACATTGTGAAAAGTAATGAATGAATTTATTAAAGTAAGTTGCAAAGTAACGTCAAAAAACATGAAGATGACAGAAATAATTTCATGAATTCCTATAATGTGGTAAGGAAAAAAATAACTCTAAAGGCTATGAACTTATTTTATAAAGCAATTTTTTGAAATTTCCTCTGACATTATTGCAGTTCTTAAAACGAATATAAATTAAAAATATTATTCTGGATTTAATAAAATCTGTTTAAATAATTCTTTAAAACATTTTTTAATGTTTAAGAAATTTTATAATATTCTGATTGTGTTGAGAATATTTCTAGTATAAAGTTGGGGCTAGTAAGAAAAAGAGTGCAAAGCATCATATTCTAACTCATTTTCTCCGTGGTTTTTCTTTGTAATCCCTCCAAATTTTTTTATTTTCAAGCCAATTATTATTTACTTCTATGTAAAAGTAGCTTTCCTGTATCTAACCCAATGGGAGATAGGTGATATGTTTATGTACCCGTTTGTATGTGATAATAACTATAGTTGAATTATTTCATGTTTCTGAAAAGCAAGTAACTAAGACATTAATAGTAAAAAAAAAACATGTACCAAATTGAAAAGGAGTGTTTCTATCCTCTTCAGCTCTGTTTT
Source organism: Cacajao melanocephalus (assembly GCA_963573385.1). Lineage (NCBI taxonomy): Eukaryota > Metazoa > Chordata > Mammalia > Primates > Pitheciidae > Cacajao > Cacajao melanocephalus. Next base: position 77,920 of record CAUYLG010050953.1, on the reverse strand, counting down.
CACTAAGGCTATGTTAGTCTATCTTCATATTCTGTTTTGTTTCATTAATAAGATTTATAAATTCTCTTTCCTTCAAAGAGCATAAAAATCAAAACAAGTAGAAAAGAACTACTAAACATTTGGAAATATCTGGAAAATTAAAGTAAAAAAGGAAAGGAAGTAGAGAAAGAATATTTTTTAAAAAGGAAAGATGAAGGGCAAGCATTTCCACCTATTCATCATATTAGCTAGCCACACTGTATAGTAGGAAATAGCCCTATTCCTGCTTTTTGAAGGGATAGTACACAGTGCTCTGTTACATTTCTGAATACTCTTATCAGATTTATCCTCATTATTTTATTTTTCTTCAATTCCACATTATTAATTATTCTTTGGTGCTATTACTTCTGTCATTGGTCCTTTATTTCTCATTCACAATTGAGTTTATTGCATAGACGTTAATGTTAAAACAAAACACAGGAGTAGCTTACAATCAAAATGTTCATGAGAAATGAATTTATCTTACATCTTTATCAAGCATCACTAATTTTCTCCGCCTTGGTGATATATTTATGAAATCGATAAAAGTTATTATGATCAACAGCATTTCTACAACGCAATTCTCTAGTACAACTATGGAACATGTAAAGAATAAGATTTTTACTTTTACAAGTGTTTAGCGCTGCATTTAATGTTGTTTAAACATAATCCCCCTCATCCATTCCAGAAAGTAGAGGAGAAAAGCAGCCTATTACAAGTGAGAACTCAGACTCAGACAGAAGATAGAGATTATGCTTCTCTATCTGTTTTGACTTACTACCTGACCTTGATAAAATAATGTTCACAGCCACATTGTTAATTAGCTTATAAAATAGTTAATGAAAATTTCTTGCTTTTTGCTGTCTAATTATAAACTGAATAATAACTTTAATTTGCTTCTACAGGCATGAAGAAAGGTCCAGGTGGATAAAATCTTCAAACATCATCATTCATTAGCCTTATAGTCTGTAAGTCACAAATTATTCATTCATGGAGTCCCTGATATATCTAGAATAATGTGCCAGAATAATGTGCCTAGCATGAGGAAAGGTCCAGATGGATATGATGTTCAAACATCATAATTCATTAGCCTCAGAGTCTGTAAATCACAAATTATTTATTTATTGAGTTCCTACTAGATGTAGAATAATGTGCCAAAACTTGAGAACCCAAAGAACTTAGGGGACAGGAGCAAGAAAAAAACTGCACAACCAGCCTTCAAGAAATTTAAAATCTAATTTAGAGCTAGAATACACAAAGTAAAGTTTTCTCATCCAGCTAAGTTTGCAAACACTCAATTATATAGACATTGTCCAGACTCAACAGAGGATCCAATTTGGCTTACATATAATGTATAATTGAATGTTCAAAAATAGCATTGAATGCTATTGAGGTGGGTATTAAATTTGGCAGTATTATTTTCACAAGCTTCTTGATTAGAAATAATTTTTAAACATTATCACAAAAGGTACAATTTATTTTTTGAAATACAGCCTGAAAATTTCCATTAGATAATTCAAAACTAGTTTGGTAAAATTAAAAATTGTATTTAATGTGATTCTCTTTTTCTTTAAAGGTAAAGTCATTTCACATAAAGAAATACACATAGATATATAGTTTTACATAAAACAGTTTATGTATGTTCCCTTATGATAATGTCCAATATGGGTGATTCTGAAATAAAATGTCACTACAGGTTTAACAAGTAGTGTTAAATCTTTTTCCCCACTCTTTACTGTAATATTATCCACGTACCAAAGGGTGAGATGAAAACTGACTCTGAAAAGCTATTCTGTAAGCAAGTCTGAATTTCTAAGTGCTTTGGTTGATTTTTAAAATAGAAGAACTATATAGGCTTATACAATATTATTCAACTGATTTGTGTAAGTTCTGTTCTACCTAAAACTAAACAACGGAAATGGAATTTCCAAATCTAATCTGACCTTAAAGTTTGGCCTTCCAAATGGCTTTGGTGCAAACCCATTTCGAAAACGGACTTTGCCTGAATGCTATTACACATTTAAAATGAGACAGCTATTTGAGTTTCAAATAATGGTGTTTAGTCCCAAGCCAACTTCAGCAAACAGTCTTCATTGTGTATCTGATTATATAAAACACTTAATTTGATTAGAAATAGTCTCATGTTCGGTCAGCTATTTATGTTGGCAAATGTTTCATATTAGCAATTGAAGAGCATAAAATAGAAATGATTTCATCATCTATCAGAAAAGATAAATGGAATAATATAATTATCTTCATATATTCTTTTCTCATTTTTAAGTTTATTTTTTTCCATTTTTATTTTAAATTCAGGGGGTACATATGCAGAATTCCTACAAAAGTATACTGTGTGATGCTGCGGTTTGGAGCATGAATGAACATATCACCCAGCTAAGTGAGCATAGGACCCAACAGGTATTTTTTCAACCCTTGCACTCCTCCCTCACTCCCTCCTCTTGAATACTCTAGTGTCTATCATTCTCATCTTTATGTCCATTAGTGTTTACCTTCCACTTATAAGTGAGAACATGCAGTGTTTGGATTCTGTTTCTGTATTAGCCACTTAGGAAAATGGCCTCCAAATGCATTCACAGCGCTGTACTAAATATGATTTTGTTCCTTTTTTATGGATTCATAGTATTCCATGGCATATATGTACCACATTTTCTTTAACCAATCCACTGTTTATGGGCATCTAGGTTGATTCCATGTCTTTGCCATTTTGAATAGCACTGTAATGAACGTATGAGTGCATGTGTCTTTTTGGTAAAACAATTTATTTTCCTTTGGGTCTATACTCAGTAATCGGATTGTAGGTTGAATTGTAGTATTCTTTGTTTTAGTTTTTTTTTTTTTTTGAGAATCCTTGAAACTACTTTCCACAGTGGCTGAACTAACTTACATTCCCTTTTCTCTGCAGTCCTGCAACCATTATTTTTTAACTTTCTAACAAAAGCTACACTGACTTGTGTGAGATGATATTTTATTGTGGTTTTGATTTGCTTCTATCTGATGACTACTGATGTTGAGTATTTTATCAGATGCTTGTTGACCACATGTATATCTTCTTTAGAGAAGTTTCCGTTCTCGTCCTTTGCCTACTTTTTAGTGAAGTTGTCTTTCCTGATTCTCGAGTTGTTTAAGTTTCTTACAGGTTCTGGATATTAACCCATTGTTTGATTTGTGTTTGTGAATATTTTCTCCCATTCTGTAGGTTTTCTGCTTATTCTGTAGATAGCTTCCTTTGCTATGCAGAAGCTTTTAGTTTAATGAGGTTTCACTTGTCAATTTTTGTTTTGGTTGTGGTGCAGTTTGGATATATGTCCCCACCCAAATCTCACACTGAATTGTAATGCCCAATGTTGGAGGTGAGGCCTGGTGAGAGGTAATTAGAACATGGAGTTTGACCACTGATGTGTGGTTTTCTACCATCCTATTGGTGCTGCCCTCACAATAGTAAGTGACTTCTTATGAGATCTGGCTGTTTAAAAGTGTGGCACCCCTCACTTGCTCCTGCTCTGGACATGTAAGGTGCCTGCTCCCCCTTCACCTTCCACCCTGATTGTAAATTTCCTGAGGGCTCCCCAAAAGCCAAACAGATGCCGGCATCATGGTTACTGTATAGCCTGCAGAACTGTGAGTCAATTAAACCTCTTTTCTTTATAAATTACCCAGTCTCCGGTATTTCTTTACAGCAATGTGAGAATGGACTAATGCAAAAACTTGGTATCAAGGAGTGCAGTATTTCTATAAAGATACTTGAAAATGTGGAAGCGACATTGGAACTGAGTAGCAGGCAAAGGTTTGAAGAGTTAGGAGGGCTCAGAGGAAAACAGGAAGATGAGGGAAAGTTTGGAAGTTCTTAGAGACTGGTTAAATAGTTGTGATCAAAGTGCTAATAGTGAAATGGACAATGAAGTACAGGCTGCTGTGTTCACAGATGGAAATGAGGACCTTATTGGAAAATGAAGTCAATATCACTTTTTTTAATGTCTAGCAAAGAACTTGGCTGCAATGTATTCATGACCTATGGTTCTGTGGGAGTTTGAACTTGAGAGTGCTGATATTGAGTAACTGGCAGAAGAAAATTCTAAGCAGCCAAATGTCCAAGAAGTGCTGTGCCTGCTTCTAACAGCACATGTTCAGAGGTGGGAGTGAATAAATAAGTTAGAACTTATATTTAATGGAGAAGAAGAACGTAAAAGTTTGAAAAATTTACAGCCTAGCCAAGTGTCAGAGAAAGAGAAAACTGTTTGGGAAGGGGAATTCAAGCAGGCAGTTGAGCAAGCACTTGCCAGAGAAATTTGTATAAATAAAAAGCCAAGGGCTGATAGGCAAGACAATGGGGAAAAGGCCTTGGAGGCATCTCAGAGACCTTTGAGACAGCCTCTCCCATTAACAGGCCCTGAGGCCTAGGGTGAAAGAATGTGTTTGTGTGCCAGGACCAGGACCCCACTGCCCTGCACAGCCTTGTGACACTACTCTCCACATCCCAGTTGCTTTGGTCCCAGTCTCAGCTCTACGGGCCTCAGATACAGCTCAGGCCACTGCTTAAAAAGATGCAAGTCATAAGCCTTGGTGGCTTCCATGTGGTGTTAAGCCTGTGGTTGCAATGAGTCGAGACTTGAGGCTTGGGACCCTCTGCCTAGATTTCAGAGGATGTTTGAATAAGCCTGAGTGCTCAGGCAGAAGCTTGCTGCAGGGATGAAGCCCTCAGAGAATCTCTAGTAGAGCAGTGCAGAGGAGAAATGTGGGGTTGGAGTCCCCACAGAGTCCCTACTGGGGCACTGCCTAGTGGAGCTGTGAGAAGAGGGCCACTGTCATGCACTGACAGCTCATACTGTGCACCTGGAAAAGCTGCATTCATTCAATATCAGCCCAGGAGAGCAGCTGTGGGGTCTGAAAACTGGAAAGCCACAGAGACAGAGCTGCCCAAGGCCTTGGGAGCCCATCCTTCACACCACTGTGCCTTGGATGTGGGACATGAAATCAAAGGAGACTGTTAGTAGCTTTGAGATGTAATGACTGCCCTCATGACATGGGTCTGCAGCCCCATTCTTTTGGCTGATTTCTCTTTTTTTGGAATGGGAATGTTTATCCAATGCTGGTTTTTCCATTGTATCTTGGAAGTAAATAACTTGTTTGACTTCATAGGATCATAGGAAGAAGAAACTCATCTCCAGATGAGAATTGGGATTTTGGACTTTTGAGTTAATGCTGAAATGAGATAAGATTTGGGGGGACTATTTAGAAGGGATGATTGTATTTTGCAATGTCAGAAGGACATGAGATTTGAAAGGGCCTGGAATAGAATGATATAGTTTGGATATGTGTCCGTACCCAAATCTCATGTTGTATTGTAATGCCCAATGTTGGAGGTGGGGCCTGGTGGGAGGTCACTGGATCATGGGGTTGGATCTCTCATGAATGATTTAGCACCATCCCCTTGATGCTATTCTCACAATAGTGGGCAACTTATTGTCAGATCTGGCTATTTAAATGTGCAGTACTTCTCTCTTTCTCCTGCTCTGCCCATGTGATGTGCCTGCTCCGCCTAGGCACTCCATCATGATTGTAAATTTCCTGAGGACTCCCCAAAAGGTGAGCAGATGCCAATATCATGCTTCCTGTATAGCCAAAAGAACCATGATCCAATTACATCTCTTTGCCTTATAAATTACCCAGCCTTTGGTATTTCTTTATAGCAATGTGAGAATGGGCTAATACAGGTTGCAGTTGCTTTAGAGGACTTAGCCATAAATTCTTTACTAAGGCCAGTGTTAAGAAGAGCATTTCCTAGATTTTCTTCCAGGATTTTTATAATTTGAGTGCTTACATTTAAATATTTAATCTATCTTTAATTTTTGTATACAGTGATAGATGGGGGTACAGTGTCATTCTTCTGCATGTGGATAGCTATTTTTCCTACACCATTTCTTGAATATGGAGTTATTTATCCATGGCTTACTTTCATCCACTTTGTCAAAATTCAGATGTTTGTATGTGTGTGCTTTTATTTCTTGGTTCTCTAGATTGCTACATTGGTCTTTGTGTCTAATTTTGTATGGGTATCATGCTGTTTTCGCTACTGTACATTTGTAGTATAGTTTGAAGTCAGGTAACATGATGCCTTCTGTTTTGTTCTTTCTGCTTAGGATGGCTTTGACTATTCAGGCTTTTTTGCTTCCATATTATTTTCTTATATTTTATTCAGTTCATGTTGAATTTTATATAAAAGTAAATACATTCAAATCTGTAGCTCTGAGCAGGCTGCCAGTAGTTAGAAATAGAGAAGCAGCAAGGTACACACTTGAAACTTTTCTCTGATACCTGAGCTTCAGGACATCAACCAACATGACCCAGCCACTTATGCAGAGTAATTCATAGCAATATAAATTAACAATTTGATTTGATTGCCTATTGCTTATTTACAAGCATTTTCCATGCTTGTGTGTTTCTGTCTCTGCCACCTGAAGACTACTGTCATGTTGTATAAAATTAGGGGTGGTTATGTCAGTAAGTGAATATAATAAGTTGCTCTAATAGATAGTGATAGGTAGTCGGGTCTAAATCCAACAATAATCCAAGGCAGGATACAGTAATATGTGGTGAAATGCTTCCAACATTTATAAAAGAACTAACTTTATTTATATGCAATTTCACAAATTGGATTATGTGCTTGTACTTGTTTTTATATAGCCTTTTTTTCCACCTCCAGGCTCAAATTACTCAATTAAAAAAAGGGAAATTGTGACAGTTCACAGCTGCAAAGTGTTGCACTCTGTGATCCTAACATGGATTAATCTAATCAATACAGAATGTAGCCTAGACGTTCTAAACTAGCAGAAACTAATTTAATAACTGTCTACTTAAGAAAAAACAAATTAATACAACATTTACTTAAGATAGTTATTTGAATAAGAATCTCCTATGTGGAAAGGTTGTCAGCCTAGTTTACTGTTTTATTTGTAAAGGTGATTTAAACATGAGTACAGGTCTTAGAAAATGGAATTATGACTTCTTTTGTGAATATTGACTTTTTGTTTTAAAACATATTTAAAGCATTAACCATCGCCAACACCCTCCCCCAACCCTCTCACTAACTACCCTTCTCAGCAAACTGAATAGGCAAAAAGATTTCTATTTGTTAGTTATGGAAATTTATACCAAAGAGAGGGCAATATAATGTAGAGTTTAAGAATATGTCTAATGAAAAAACTGTGGACTTTAGGCAAATGTTTTGTACATTATAAGACTTATTTTTTGCATTTCTTTGGGCACAAATATATTTGTTTAATTTATATATTCATATTTTGAAGAGTTTTTAGCTTGTTTGTATGCCTTTAATTTTATCAACATTTCTTAGTATGGTTCATTAAAGATAATAAACACTCTATAAATGGTGGATATAGATACAGTATTCATTTTGCCTACAGCAAATCACCCACTTTTATACATGTATTCATATTTAACATTTTTAGAAAACTCTGAAGATGGGCTTTCTGGAATCAAGACCTAGTTATGCCAATTAATGTCTAGGAATCTACTCAAATTACTGAAACAGACTTACTTTCTTCTCTGTAATCAGGTAGGGCCTCATATCAATACATATCTCTATTACACAGTTTGTTCACATTGCATTACATATTTAAATTATCATGTCTTTCTTTCTTAATTGTTTATAACTTTTACTCAAGCTGGGACCTTGTCTTATTCAGTTCTGTGTCGCAGGACCAAGAACAATGAGAACATCCAGGACATTCAATTTTTGTTGAATGAATGACCTATGAATGTCAGCGTTTTTCTTCCTGTGATGTTAATGGATACAATGTAGTGCTTTCTCTGAAAACACTCTTGGATTGGCAGAAACCAGAATTCTCTTAACTCACCAAAGGGAGCAAGGGCTCACTTTTACTTATCTACTATAAGGAAGCCACAGGGCTAAATGCTTCCAGAGAACTTGTGGAATTCATCAATATGTCAGTAGTACAAGGCATTAGGATCTTGGACTTGGATCATGGTGAGAGCTTGCCAGGTAACAAATGCAAATTTCCTACCTTACAAGACAAACTGTGAAAATTGCATTCCACTGGCCATATATACACCCTCAGTGTTCCAGCTATCTCCAGTAACTTTTTAGCTATATAAAGATCACAAATGGTTCTACTATGTATTAAATGTGTCACAGTTTAAGTAGTATAAATTCACTATTTATGTAAAGACTGAGAAATAACTTCACATCTACATTTATTTTTGGAGAAATCTAATGTCACTTGGAGTGGAACATCAAATATTTACAGCATATCAATCCCTCCAATGTAGATATAAAACTAGAAGACTACACTGTAAGGAACTGAATCAAAAAGTTACTTGTATGAGTTGTTTGGTAAGACTCAGTTTATGAGTCCTCAGATACTACGACTATTTTCTTAAAAAAAAAAAAACAACTTATGTTGCATACTTTTCTGTGAACTAATTGGCTCAAGATTCTTACTGGAAGAGATTTAGCTACAAAGGGATAAAAGCTGTCCATGCATTGTCTGACTCATAAGTGTGAGAAATATTTAGAAACTTTGAAAAATTGGAGTCAATCTGAGGTCAAGTAATTGTGCAGCATACAGATTCCACTACAGCATATGTGGCAAAAATGAATGGATTCACAGCTTAACCAAAAATGCCCTAACAAAAAGCATATAAATATATACATTTCTGAATTTAATGGAAAAGTTTTCATATGTTGTCAGATTTAGGTTTTGAAATTTACGAGGCTGAGATAATGTGAATGATCAATTATTAATGAAAGACTTTTTGAGTATATTTTTCACATACATGCAATAAACTTTTTAATATATTTGTTTACAGAATCATGGACTACCTGTGGTTTTCTTTGATAAATGTTAACTATTTCAGCATTACAATGAAATCTTGCAAATATCTCAAGATTCAATTTTATGACCTTGAAGACAGCTTTTTTCCAAATAATTTTGTGTGTGCATCCTCCTGACAGATTAAAATTGAAAAAGGACCTTTCATGCATGTCAAATATAAGAGTAAATCAAATTATTTTCTTATAATAGTTATTATGTAATTTTGACATATTTATATGACAGCTTTTTTCTTTATTTTTTTCTATTTTGATAATTTTGGTAGATAGCGTCCTTGTAATTTATATAATGAGCACAAACAAAATCACTCAAATAATTGCTACAGTTGTTTTCTTGTGGTAGGTGTCACCTACAAACATTTAAAATGCAGCTCAAAAGAGAATTTCCAATTGATAAATTATAGCTTTGCTAATATAACCACTACTGGTCTATAGAATGATTTTATTCTTATTTTTGTGCCACCGACTGCATAAAAGTAGATCAATTACAGCAAAACTTAGATATTAAATAGAGAAGGTAGGTATTAACTGTCAAATCATGATCACTATTGTAAATATTTTAGAAACACATGCACAACCAGTATCTATCTATCTACACACATACATGTGTTTATTTATAAGATACTGGCTAGAAATTCATGATCTCATTGTAGTATAGTCTTAGCCTTACCAACAAAGCACATTTAAAGAAACTTTTCTGCACAATGTTTCCAGTAGTTGCTTTTTGTTACTCATTGTAAGTGTGATCTTCACACTGTTTGGAAAAATCAGGCCTGCTCCATTAACAGATGAAGTGTTATTGATCCAATACTTGCAGATTAGAGAGGAGCTCATTTTAACTCTTAAGATTTGTTATCATTTGGTTGCTTCTAGTCCAACAACGGATTGGAAAACATGCCTATGCATGCAAAGCCCATTCGAGATAAATAGATTTCGATTTCCTTCAAATGCCTTGATTTTCACTTATTTTCAGACAGCTTTCAGGAATCAAAGCCTAAAGCACATTACTTGCAGATTCCTGATTATAGATGCAAGTATGATTTAAACTTAAGAAGCTACTTATACATGAATGAAATAAAAAAGCAATCTCTCATTTTGGTTGAAGAGTCACTTGAGGTCTAAAATTATGGAATTTCATGTTCATTTGGAATTGAGGGCAGTTACTCCTATGCTTTGGGCTTTAAAAAAATGATTTTCATAAAATCAAGGTGGTTCCATGCATCCAATGTTGGGAAAATAATTCCTTGTCCTCAAGCTAAAAAAGAAAAGAGGAGGTTTTGGCCTGTCAGAAATAGAGTGAAGTGAATTCTGGTTTTTTTTTTTTTTTTTTCTTTTGTCCTTACCTCTAAATTATTGAGTCTAAACCCCAGACCCTGAGAGACAGACAAAATACAGTTGACCCTTAAACAACAAGGGAGTTAGGGGAATCAGCCCTTCTTACACTTGAAAATCCACATATAACTTTTGATTCCTGCAAAACATAAATACTAATACCCTGCTGTTGACTGAAAGCCTTATCGATAACGTAAACAGTTGATTAATGTATTTTGTTGTTATATGTACTATCTACTGTATTCTTACAAAATAAGCTATAGAAAAGAAAATCTCATTAAGAAATTCATAAGGAAGATTCATTTACAGTACTGTATTGTGTTTCTCAATACCATAAGTTTATCTTGTCTGCTTCTAAGATGAATCATTTGTATGCAATGGTGGGTAATGCAGCTGCCAATCTTAATCTATGGCACATAGCAAGCAATTCAACTTTTTCCTGCAATGGCATGACTTTTCTGTACTTTTGGGAGTATTCGCAGTATGACTACCAGCACTTCGTATGGCTCCCATGGCATTATTCAAGGTTTATGGTATTGTACTAAACATGATGAAAAATACACAAGAACTGAAAGATCATTTTTTACTACAATACACAATTTACTAGAGAGAGAACTGCTCACTTGGAGATGATTAGTATCACAGGGAGTTTAAAGGAGATACTTACAACACATGAGCTCACTGTAATAGAAATAGGAGATGACTATCAATTATTACATTAGTACACTATTCACTATAGTTAAATTTATGCGGGTGTAATTTAATATAGCATCTTTAAGTTTGAGTATATCACTCTCAACTGCAAATGGTGCCATGCATGGTCTGTGTTTGTGTGTGAATACTTTGATAAATTTTAACTTTTTATTAAAAATGTGTGCACAATTTATGGTAGTAAATGATGAAATAGACTAGTATCTACATTCATTTTATGCAGTCATGACATACGTTTTTCTTAAAAATTTCAATTTTTGTAGGCTACACAGTTTGCAAATTTTTCCAAATTGTCAGAAATTTCAAACAATTTTAAAGTATTCACTGAAAAAAAATCATATAAGTGCATCCTTGTAGTTTAAATGCATCTTGTTTAAGAGACAACCATAGTCTGAAAATAAATGCTATTCTCAGAGCCTGAAATGCAAATGGAGACATTCCAAAGCAGCCCAACTAGAACAGCACAAAGTTAAAGTAGATCCCAACTCAAACTTTCAACACTGATAATAATTTTCTGGTTTTCTACGACAATAAAGTCCTTTGTGGTTTTTGTGTCACTGAAGATGTTAATAAGTGTGTGTTTCTTAATTGAACTTTGCTTTCCAGAAATATCATGGATAATTTAGATATGCTAAATTAGTACCAAAAGACTGAATGGAACAAAGTATATGAACCAAATTAGGCAAACTGTCAACTGAAACTAAACAAGTAATTTGTCCTGAGTGTCTACAACCTCTACTGAGATACTAAAACCTGCTCTATGACCACCTTCCCTCAGGAACGTTCTAAAAGTGAGTTCTTTCAATATCTTGACTTATATTGCTGCACATGGGCTTATAGCAGGAAATGCACTGAGAGTAAATTTCTGAATAGTGAAAATTATTTCCAAAGCAATTCTTGGAAAAATTAAATGCTTGATAAAATACTAGTTATTTAGTGCAGAATGCTGTCTCAGACAGGTAGGAATAATTTCATCACTCTATGACTCATACAGGCATAAATTGTCAGCTCTATTACACATGCCACAAAAAAAGAAAAAATAAATCTTCTCATGCAAGAAATTAGGATTTAAATCTCCTGTAATTCAAATACTTTATATGTATTAACCCCTTTAACCTTCACAACAATGTTATTCATCAGGTGTCAATATCACCGTGCTCATTTTGGAGATATGAAAATTAAGTCACAAAAGTTTTACATAACTTGTTGAAGTCCTTATCACTACTTCATGGCAAGAGTGGGCATTAAACTCTTAACAGTTCTTAACAAAAACAAGGGCACAGAACTAACTCCCTCTGTTGCCTCCCATGTACATGTTGCATAAATGCTTCTACCTTCACAGTTTCTTACCTGGGATTTAATATGACAGTATTTCTTATTTGTTAACCCCTCTGAAGGCCTAGATATGAACTCAAGTTGTTAAGTTTCCACTGGGTCTAACCCAAATTCTTAACCTTATTCTAAACTTTAACATGCATCAGGATAAGCTAGCAGTCTATTAAAATATCCACTGTTGAGGCTATATTAATAGGGCAACTTTTTTTTGAGGTGGAGTATCACCCTTGTTGCCCAGGCTGGAATGCAATGGTGCAATCTTGGCTCACTGTAACCTCCACCTCCTGGGTTCAAGCAATTCTCCTGCCTCGGTCTCCTGAGTAGCTGGGATTACAGGCACCCACAACCATGCCTGGCTAACTTTTTTTTGTATTTTTAGTAGAGACAGGATTTCACCATGTTGACCAGGCTGGTCTCGAACTCCTGACGTCAGGCAATCCCCCCACCTCAGCCTCCCAAAGTCTTGGGATTACTGGTGTGAGCAACTGTGCCTGGCCATGGGCATCTTTAACAGTTTATAACTATAAAAGTCAGCACATTCTAGGCAATCTAGAAAACAAGAAAGAAGCAGAAGGAGGAGGAGGAGGAGGAAAAGAAAGAAAAAGAAGAGAAAAAGAAGAAAAAAAGAAGAAGAAAAAGGAGGAGGAGGAACAAAGAAGAAAGAAGAGGAAGAAGAAAGAAGAGGAAGGAAGGAGAAGGAGAGAAAAAATCAGCTCATGAATATCAATACAGGAAACAGGAATTTAATGGCCACTGTTTTGCAAGGGATTCAGGCATTCCTACAATGCTAAATTATAAGGTTGATGAAAACATCATTTAAGATGTAGCCTAACATAATTATTTGTACAAAAATATTTTTAAAGCTTGAGTTTTTATTGACATAGAGTAAACTGCACATATTTAAAATGCAAGACATGTGTTTTGACCTACGTATACACTCATGAAACCATCACTACAATCTAGACAGTGAACATATCCTGAACCTCAACAGTTTCCTTGTGCCTCTTTGTAATCCTTCATTCCCACTCTTCAATGTTTTCCTTCCTCAAGAAAGCATCAATTGGCTTTCTGACATGATACCTTAGTTTTCAGGCTCTAGAGTTTTACATAAGTTGATTCATACAGTATTCATGCTTGTTGTCTGGCTTCATTCACTCAGAATAATTATTTCCATATTCATCAATATTGCTCCCTGTATCAATAGTTCATTATTTTTACTGAGGAATAGAAGTCTATTTAATTGGTTTGTGACAATTTGTTTAATTTTAATGTTGATGGACACTCTGGATGTTTCTAGATTTCAACTATAATAAAACTGCTATGAATGTGTTTGCACAAGTCTTTTTAGGACATACAGTTTCATTTATCTTGGATAGGAGACTAAGGATGGAATGAATGTTTCATGTAATAGGAGTAGGTTTAACTTTATTAGAAACTGCCCAACTATTTTCCAATATGTTCCATTTTACATTTCTACCAGTAGTGTGAGAAAGTTTCCGTTGCTCCACATCCTCACCAATACTTGGTACAAAGAATCTATTTAATTTTAAGTATTCTTAATGTTATTTTATTTTGCATTTCCCTGATGATTAGTAATGTGCATGTTTTAATGTGCTTTTTTTCATCCATATATCTTCTTTGTTGAAATGACTGTTCACAGTTTTTGACCATTTATAATTAGGTTGTTATTTTTCTTCTGACAGAGTTTTGAGTGTTCTTTATATTCTATATAGATGTGGAGCAACCGGAACTTTCTTCCACTGCTGGTAGAAATGTAAAATTGAACACATTGGAAAATATACATTTATATTTTCTTTATATTTGGATACAAATTCGTTAGCAAATATGAGATTTTCAAATATTTCTCTTTCTTTGTGGTTAATCTTTTCATTCTAAGTATTTTTTTTTATTTTAATTTGTGGGTACATAGTGTATATATTTATGTGTTACATGAGATACTTTGATACAAGCATATAATGCATAACAATCACATCAGAGTAAATGGGGTATCCATCACCTCAAGCATTTATCCTTTTTGTTACAATCTAAAAAAGTATACTCTTTTAGTTATTTTTAAATGTAGAATATTGTTGACTGTAGCCACCCTGCTGTGCGAACAAATACTAGATCATATACATTTTATTTATCTATATTTTTGTATCCATTAATCATCCTTTCTTCCCCCTAGCCACTACCCTTCCCAGCTTCTGGTAGGCATAATTCTCCTCTCTATCTGCATTAGTTCAATTGTTTTAATTTTTTAGTTCTCACAAATAAGTGAGAACATGTGAAGCTTGTCTTTCAGTGACTGGTTTATTTCACTGAACATAATAACCTTCACTTCTATCCGTATTGATGCAAAGGCTGGATCTCATTCTTTTTTCTGGCTGAATAGTATTCCATCGTATATATGTGCCACATTTTCTTCATACTTTGTCTGTTGATAGACACTGATGTTCCTTCCAAATCTCATTTGGAATAGTGCCACAATACATGGAATACAGACACCTTTTTGATATACTCATTTCTTTCTTTTGAACATATTTCTAGCATAGAGATTGCTAAATCATATGGTAGTTCTATTTTTAGTTTTTTGACAAACCCTCAAACTGATCTCCACAGTGGTTGTGAGAAGGGACATTCTTGACTTGTTCCCGATCCTAAAGTAAAAGCATTCAGTCTTATGTAGTATTATGCTGTTCATAGGTTTTTTCAGATATGCTTTATTATATTGCAAAGCTTCTTTCCTAGTCCTAGTCTGCTGGAAGTTTCTATCACAAATAAATGTTGGATTTTATCATATTATCGTTCAGCATCCATTGAGATACTTACATGGTTTTCCTTTTTTAGTCTGTTAATATCATGAATTGCACTTATTGATTTTTGAATGTTAAACAAATCTTTCATTCCCATAATAAATGCCACTTGTTCATGAAATAGTATCCTTTTCACATACTGTTGGATTTGACTCACCAAACGTTCATTAAGACTTTTTACATCTATATTCATAAAGGATATTGGTGTGCAAGCTTTCTTCTCTTCAAATATTTGTTTCTGGTATTGGTATCAGAATAATTCCAGCTTCAAGAAATGAGTTGGTGTATATTTTTCTCTCTTTATAATTGTTTTTGGAGTTCGTATAGAATTGGCCTTATTTTTTTCCTTAAATATTTGGTATAATTTCCTAGTGAAGCCATCTAAGCTTGGAGCATTCTTTTTGAGATGATTCATTTTAACTATAAATTCAATTTCTTTAAGTGATATAGGGCTACTCAAGCTATTTCTTCTGGATTGGACTTCGGTACTGTTTTTTTTCCCAAGTAATCTGCATATTACACCAACACTGTCAAATGTATACAGCATAAATATTAATACTTCCTTTTTATACTTTTTATATCTGTAGTGATATCATCTCTCTCAAGCCTAATACTATTAATGTGTTTCTTCTCTCTTTTTTAATCTTATCAGTTTGCCTAGAGTTTTATCAATTTTATTAACTTTCTCAAAATACTAGCTTTTGGTTTCACTATTCTTCTCTGTTGTTTTTCTATTTTGATTTCATTGTTCATGCTCTAATTTTTATTACTTTTCTTCTGCTGCTTAATTTGGTTTTCTTTTGCCCTTCTCCTGGTTCCTCACTGTGGAACCTTAGATAGTTAGCTTAAGATCTTATTTTCTGATATTGTAATTTTATGCCATAAATTTCCTTATAATCACTGACCAGGGACCCTAGCCACCTTGACCTCCCTGGCTCACAATTCCAGAAGACGAATTGACTACAAGGGCCCAAATCATGCTCTGCTTGGGTTCCCTCTCCCTGTGCTAAAGGATAAGCTAAGGCAATAGTAAGTATTGCTTCATTTATGTTGCATTTCTTAAGTATCAGTATCCATGTAACTTTATGTATGATAAGTTGAGAAACAATTGTTTCATACATTTTGTTTGGTTTCTTTATTGTTTCAGGTGGAGGGTAAATTCACTCCCCACCACTGAATCGTGGCAGGAAACAGAAGTTTCAAATGATTTCATTACTTGTACTTCCTTAAATGTAATTATTACTTTAAGTAGCTTTCTGAAAAATTTTTAAACAGGACACTTTTTAATAACACATTTCATGATCAGAATTATCCAAGTTATGTCTCAGAAATTATGTTGTATTTCTGAGAAAGAAATATTTACACGCACAATCTTTTTTTTTTCATCTTAATTATCAATACCTTAGTTATTCAAAGAAAAAGTCTTTCTATTGGAGAAAATCTTCCCCAAGAAAAAGCAAAATATCATTTGCTGATATATTCACGTTGAATATAAATATCAGATGTACTAATGCCAGGTGCATACTATATGTACAGCTGGAGATATCTTCAATAATTTAATTCTGAAAAAGTCAGGATAAAACTGCCAGGACCCAAAGTAAAACAGTGAAATCAATTGGTTCTTTTCAGAGTGACAATTATTATTTGTCACACAATACATGTTATTATCTCAAGTAGCAAAAAGCACATGGGAGCCTTGCAGTTAGTCTGAATAAAGCTTTTTTATGAGTCTTTTTAAAATAAATCCCTTTAAAGCTTTAGAGGACAGCTCAGTGGGCATTCAACTAGACTGCCCAAGTGCAGATGAAAAATAAGAGATTTTGACAGTAATCAGGCACTGCAAAATCTTAAAATTGATTAACACAAAGTTTTTCATTACAGTTGTTTTTAAAACGATTTATGTAATTCAAATATTCAAAATGTTCCGGGACTTCCAAGTCCATTTTTTGACTCTATTATGTAAGACTTTCAGGTCTAGTATTAATCTCTTTATTTTTACACTATAGTGATTTCCTTAAGATTTGGCTTTTGAAAGCACGCAACTATTAGCTGACAATATATTGGATATACATGCTCTAGTTTTTCAGGTTATTAACACAGATACCTGAGAAGACTGATGAAAGACTTCACATTGGAATGTTTTATAATCCTTTATTGAGTTACATCTGCAAATTATGAGATGAAGTCTTGGTATTTTTAACAATTTCTGTGGATTTTTCTTCAGTAAAGAGATTCTAACTTTTCAAATATTTCGATTAGTAACTATATCTTCAATAAATATGCCAAAAGTAAAAGTTTATATGCATTTAGATAGTCTTCCTGGGGAGAGAAATGAGAAAAGAAAACAAAATTCCTAAGTGGCATTTAATCAACTCTCCTATCATTTTATTTTCCATTGTATCTCTCTCCGTATATATGTTTATTAAAAATAATTGAAAATAACATGCTACAGAGTAACATAGCAAAGGGCACAAAATGCCCACATTACTCATTTTGGCAGATTGCATTTTCCAGAGATGACTAGAAACGTATCTCCTATCCTACGTGTTCTCCTAGAACCTTGCCACTCCACCATCAAAAGGTAGATGGAATCTATGTTCCCCTTGAATCTCAGTGGGCTTTTGTGACTGCCCAAACTAAGAGTATAGCAGAAATGATACTCTCTGAATTTCAATGCCAGGTCATAGAAATGCTGTGCACTTTCACCTGCTTCTCTAGGATGTTCATCCTTGGATTATTCAGCCTCCCTCTAAGCAATTTGATTACCCCAAGTCTACCATGCTGCAGTGAAGCCCAAACTACTCCACATGGAGAGGCCAGAAATCTACATGAACAGAATGTCACCTTGCCAGTTTCCAACCATTTCAGCCACTTGCTGTATTGACTACAACCTCAAGCCAGAACTTCCTGCTAAGACATTTCTGAATTCTTGACCCACAGATACTGTGAAACATAATACAATAATTGTTCTTATTTTAAACCACTAAGTTTTAGAGTCATTAGTTACATAGAAATAGATAACCAGAGGACCATTCATTTCATTATCTGAAAGGGATAACATGTTATAGATGTTATAGTTTCAATGACAGATAACATCAGTCGTTAGCACTGTGCCATTCATTTCTCTGAGCAGCACTTGACTACAGAGAGAAGTAACAGGAGCAGATTAGTTGCAATAGTAAAGTGGAGCTGAGGAAAATTATGGAACA
This sequence comes from Cacajao melanocephalus, assembly GCA_963573385.1. Lineage (NCBI taxonomy): Eukaryota > Metazoa > Chordata > Mammalia > Primates > Pitheciidae > Cacajao > Cacajao melanocephalus. The sequence goes on along the minus strand of CAUYLG010050953.1, from coordinate 59,615 downwards.
ATGGATGAAATTAACATAAGATGGCTTTGGGCAACCATGGGACAGCATGGGGACAAGTGCTAGATTAAGGGATGTGTTGGAGGCAGAGAAAAGCTTTGTCTACTAAATCAAGGTGTTATTAAAGTATTAGTCAGGGTTGTGCTGACTGTGGCATTTGCCATGTTTGCAAGATTTCCCATGGCACAATGACAATCTGGCTTCTATACTGCACAGGGATGACACTGGAATAATATGAGAAAAAAATGGTGATCTCTTTTTCTCTCATTTAGCTGAAAATGTCATTTAAAATAAGTTTTGGTACCTACATTGGAATGCTGCATTTCCTAAAATTTACTTGCTAAATTGCTGTTTCCCTTGATATTAAAACGATTTCATGTAGAGGGACTATCTTAACATTATGTTTGATTGACACTTAAAGGTATAATACTTCTTTTTAAAATGTATATATAATGTCTTGAAAAAGCAAGAGTTTTTGGCTCTATCATTTCTGTTTTCATTTCTTTGATTTCAGATCAGAGAATACATGGTGAATAAGGGTAAGAATCATTACTTCTAGAATTCTTGGGCATAGAATGTTGCCAAGTTTAGGAGTGTACAAGACCATCTCCAAATATGTGGATTGTTCAGTTTCTACCCTTCTCAACGAGTTATCTTTTTGTTCCAAGTAATTGCAGTATGTTGTATACTCATCGCAGCACTATTCACAATAGCCAAAACATGGAGTCAATCTAGTTGCCCATCAGTGGCAGCCTATATGAAGAAAATGTGGTACATTTACACCATGGACTATCATGCAGCCATAAAAAAGAAAGAGATCACGTCCTTTGCAGCAACAAGAATGAAGCTGGAGACCATTATCCTAATTGAATTAACATAGGAACAGAAAACCAAATATCACATGTTCTCACTTACAAGTGAGAGTTAAGCACTGAGTATACATAGACACAAAAAAAAGAGAACAAGAGACACTGAGCCCTATTTGAGGGTGGAGGGTGGGAGGAGGGTGACAATTAAAACAAACAAAACAAAACTATTTATCAGGTACCATGCTTATTACCTGAGTGACAAAATAATCTGTATATCCAACCCTCGTGATACATAATTTACATCTATAACAAACCTACACCTGTTCACCTGAAACTAAAAGTTTTTTTAAAAGAAGAATTGCAATATCTTAATGATGGCACTCAAAGTGATGGTGATATATAGTGTTATCATGTACTACATTGCTGTCTTTCCATATTAGGATCTTAACTCTGCAATAAATTTTATATAAGCATTATTTAAAATGGTCTATCTTCTTGTCTACAGACTGCTGTGAAGCTCTAAAGGTATAAAGGAAGGTACATGTATCTGATCTATGAAGTCAGATTGTTCAGTCTATTGACACTGAAGAAAGAGATTACCGGATTGATCTATCAGTACTTTGGACTCATCAAATTAACTTAATGCCTTCCAGCAACAGGTTGTCAGGTTTACACAGAAGACCATGATTCCTGGGGTGGCCTCAAGCATGACCTGAGTACTCTAGCCAACAGGGTAGGTCAAACATCAATGACGTGAGCATAACTTGTCAAACTCCTAATTGTACTAAAAATATCACACTCCTACTCATCATAAAAAAGTATATGAGAGGTTTTTTGTAACGCCTCCACCCAGAGATTCTCTCCCTATGCCAATCTCACTTAACCCACCAGCTTAAAGCAGAACCACATAATCATTGTTCTTAAGATTATTTTAATAAAGAAATACAGAACATATTAGATAGGATTTGATCATGACCTAAAACTAATCTCTGGAACACTGATTTATTGAATTTTGTTTTTAACATAATTTTCCTGGATTGGTAATAAGTATGTTATTAAAGCCTAGGAAAATTGAAACTGTGTAAAGTAATCCTATTTCATTTCCATTGTTGAAACAGAGAAAAATCCAGATATTTAACTGAAATGGATTTGACACTTTTAGAAAGCTCGTTGGTCAGAGGGAGGTGGTCTTGGGGAGTGATTACTAACTTCCCTTGTCTGGAGGCACATAGCTGTGTTCATAGTAGAAAGTCAGTAACTGAAAGTCAAAAAAAAATGGGCTAGATTGCAAGATAAATGCAGAGCACTCATTTATACAGGGGCTCACCAAGACACCAAGACACCAGTGAAAAGGCATGTCTGAAAGCCAGCATTCAAGATGGATATGAGGGTTTACTGATTCTTTATTCATCTTACAGTGGTAGGTAAATGACAAATTCTATAGTTACCTCTCTCTCTTGTCTTGTAACAGTTTCAATACCAGCCTGTCTAAGTAGTGTAACAGCAGAGAAAAAGATCACAATCTGATAGTGTTTTGGATTTTTTATTATTATTATACTCGGATTTCTGGGGTACATGTGCAGATCTTGCAGGATTGTTACACAGGTATACCATACTTTTAATTGATTCTAGATGAGAAGGAGCTTATTTCCATTTTAAAACAACAGCTTGAATATTTTCCATTCATGTAAGCATAGTGATGGAATTAAATGGAAAGAAACAGGCTTTCTTCCATTAAATATCTAAAAAGTATTTGTTTATTACAATGCACTTGCTTGTTAATTGGTTAGTTTCTTGCTTAAGCAAGCAGATAACCTAGAGAGGATAGTGTCATTACTCAACAACTAAAGAAAATAGCTGTAAACATATTATCAATTTCAAGTTCCTGATCTTTCCTTGTGGTTCCAATGACTGGACAATCTGAATCCTGAGAGAGAAAACACGACCTATTTGACAGATCTAAAGGACATAATACCACTTAAAAAGAGCTAAGGCGTTTATTAAAATCACACAATATTAAGTATCCCCTTCATCATTTCAGTGTTGCTGTCATTCTTTGCTTTCAAGCTATTTTCCCCAGTCTCTGTCATATTTTTGTCCCTAGAATAACAATATTCCCCTGGCAATAGACTTTCTTAGTGTTGATAAGTGCATTATTAATAATAGTATTGTGATAGCAATTGAATTAATATTGTTACCTCGGAAACATGTCTTGTAACTACTTTTCTTTGTCAAGAAATATTTGTAGCGTTATCTGTTTATAAAATATGTCATATACGTTTTTACTGAAATGAGTAGAAACTTGATCAAATAACAATAAATAAGGTATAAAGACTTCATAAAGCCATAGACTATACCCAAGTTCCCATGATTAAGCCCACTTCTTCTGATTTTCCTCACATTGCACTCGACCCTTCAGCTTCAATTTCATCATCTGTAAACTATGGTAAAAATAACCCCTTTCTCTGGTAATTTTGAATTTTATAAAATGAGGAATTGGAAAGTACATAGTAAATACTGAGTAAATATCAGTTACTTTTGTTTTGGTTGTTATTTGTGCTTTTTCTCATACATATTTGATTCAGTCATCCATCCATTTGGAGAATATTGCATATAATTCTGGGAAATGTTTAATTATCTAAGAACAAGTTAATTATATTCCAGGTAATGCTGAATATTTAGTACTCTTTGTTTCTTGTAAATATGTGTATGTGTGCATGTGTTAAATATGTAAGATTAAATTCCTAAAGTAGACTACTGGGTAAACTGGCCATTAGAGAATAATATCAGCAGAAAGTTAGACAGACATTAATTATAATTTAAAAGGCTAAATACCAGCAAAGTATATATGCTTCTGCTGCAAAAGCTTTAAAAAATATATATTTTTTATGCTCAATGTGCACTTACGTGAAAGCTGCATGTAGTATAGCTAAAAACTGAAATAAGAAAACATAATGGTTGAGAAATGAGTATAAACTAAAAATAAAATGATAAGCATCCCCGCTGGTTAAATGGACTTTCTCTTGGCCAAAGGTACCCCAGAAAAAAATTAAAAACAGTCCACAGCCATGAAAAAATGGGAGGTCAGACACTCCTCAATATACTTCCTTCCTTTTGGGGTTTAGACACAACTGACCAGCATTAATATTAAAATAGAGATCATAAGATGACAGAACAGTCTCTTTGTGGCAATAATATACCAAATTATCAATAGGATCTAAGGCCATAGCAGGCAAGGGTTAAGACCCTTACACTTAAAGAATAAACTATGTTCTAACCTGCCACAAAGTTTTCATTTTTCTCTAGCAGCTAAACAAGCACTGGCCACGAGATACGCAATATTAAAACAATTACAGTTCAGCTCACAGATACTAACTGACCCCCTGTTCCACAAGCCATAACTACAACTTTGATTGGACAAGGCAACTGATTTCAGGACTTCCTCCTGACAAGAAGCCCACCAACCATAGACCGATTCTGGCAACTTTACAGAGGCTGCAAACTTCTATATCTTCATGTTCAGAAAAGGCCCTTTCATGTACAAAGCCTAATTGTAATACATTTAAATGTTAAGGTCTTCACCCCAAAGTGAACATGAGTCAGATGTTACATGCATGTTTATTAAATACACGAGTCAGGACCTTCATAAATATTCATAGCTCTTCCTGTAACCTGTTGAATATGTATGTTTAGCCAATCTGTTCAGCATAAAGCTTCTACCCCAACCCCTCTTCCTTAAAGTGCCTGTCTCTGGTCTCTGGAGGCACGCTTCTCAGCCTGCAGGATGGACACCTTACAGGTGGTAACCTCTTCTAATAAATAAACCCTCCTCTTCTTTGCTATATTTATAAATTGTGTGGGTTCTTTAATTAATGAGCATATACAAGATTGTTAGAAAAACTTGTCCTTTCGTCCTACTATCTTCAAATATTGTTATAATTCATTATGTGCAATGAATCATAACTTTTAAAACTGTATTTAGGCACTATTTATTTGCTAGTAGTGTCAGTAAGCCTAGTGATTTATGGATCATATATTCTTCATATTGTTGATTTGATTGAAAAAAAGTGTGTGTGCGCGTGTGACAGAGAGAGAGGGAGAGAGAGAGAGAGAGAGAGATCATGAGATCGTTGTCTATTTGTTAGATCTGCCCACTTCCTTTCTATACTACAATTCCATAGCAGGAGCAGAGATATGTAATATAAATTTCAACAGTAGTCTATAAACAGATGAAAAATTCAGAGGCATGTGAGCTAGAACTTTTGTCTATTATAATGATTGTTAATATATTTTATTTTTCTCACTAGCCAATTGCCACAGACACATGCTCCATTTATGTACTGTATACAAAACTGAGCAGCATGAGAGAAGGTAGAATGAGATGTTATTGTCTTTGTTTCAATGTATAGAAGAATATCATATCATATAAGAGTCTAGTAATCAACCTCAAACCCATTAACTGTGGTAGCATTTTGGTTGGACATGGAAGCTTTAATTAATTTACTGAACATACATGAACACTGATTAGAATTATACCATGATGCTTAGCGAAATGATCAAGAAAACTGTATAATATTTTAAGAAAGCATTAGCAGTGTTATAAATGGTGATATTTCAAAACAAATTCTGTATCCACTAGCAAACAAACTGAAAAGATCTTACTCTACTTGTCAGTATTATTTTATATTTATAAATGTTAATTTACCATTGATGATAATAATAGCAGCTTTCTCTGTCAAGTACTCATGATATGCCAGGCCACATGTAAGCACTTTATATATATATATAAAATCTCATTTCACTCTCCTGATAATCCTGTCTGAGTTAGGTGTGATTATCCACATTTAACGTAGAAGATAATGAAGGCAGGCTGGATGCAGTGGCTCACACCTGTAATCCCAGCAATTTGGGAGGCCAAGGTGGAGGGTCACTTAAGCCCAGGAGTTTGAGACCAGCTTGGACAACATAGTGAGATCCTGTCTCTACTAAAAATTAAAGCAAAGAAAGAAATAATGAAGGCACATAAGATTTTTAATTCTATGGCCATGGTCTCATTCCTGTTAAATAGAAGACCAGGTCTTAAAATTCAATCCAAATTATTTAATTTTATCTTTTGTTCTCATACTCAATGTCCAAATCCTTAAGTTCAAAGTATTCCTGTATTGATTTTTATCTTGAAAAATCAAAAGATTAATAATGTTGCAAGACAGTCTCAAGACATATACATACACACACATATATAATAAATGATACGGGAAGATAAATTGCACCACCTACTCTCAAGATAAAGATAATCAAGATCCCTGCTTAAAATTCATCAAACATGGCTAAGGTATTTAACTATTTTCGCAAAACATTTTGATAATAATTTAAATATTTTGGTTTACTTTCCAGTTGTGCCCACATAGCAATGAGGCTGGTTGCAGAATACTTGCAAAATTGGACTATTTTTAGAGAGAATTTGCATTCTTTGAATAAAGTAACAATACCTACTTCATTCTGTGAGAAAAAGTAGCTACCTATAGAAAGACATTCATAGCTAGTTTCAACAAATAGGACTCTTTCATGGTATAATGCCTATGAAATCGCTAAATAACTATGGATTTCCTTTATGGTTTTTAGAGGTGTTAACAGCTTCCCAGTCCTCTAACTAATTGATCAGTTAAACTGATATAAAAGTGACAATTACAGAATTGTTTGCCTTTACCTTCGATGGTATTCTTTTAATTTTGTTCTAGAAAAGCCAATTTTCCTATGATTAGAAAGACAGTAAAACAGTTACTGAGATTTTATGTAATCAGACATGAAACTAATTTATTCCCAGTCTAAGGTGCTTTGAAATAGTAATGGTGCTGCCCTACGTCCATGGAGGTGATGCCAAACACTGACCTTACACCAGTGCAAGAGTGAAAATATCTCATAAGAGAAACAAAGGGTGTATGCAATTGGGGCCTGTATTTTTTTTTTAATCACAAATATCAACTACCCAGTGTTTGTATTACAAAAAAAAAAAAAAAAAAAGTCTGAGCTTGGCTGTGCAATCATCGAGAGAAGAAATTTGAGGGAAAAACTGCTTCTTACTGACTATTTCTATTTTTGTCTTTGTGTGTGCAAGTGAGTTTTGATTGCTGGATTGTATGGGCAAGACTTTTCTGGTTGAAATTGCAGAAAAGCATGGCAAAAATCAAGCTTAGCTACAAAATATGGAAGCCTCAGGAATGTGGCAAATCCCAAATCAGAGGATAAAAACAGAGTAATTTTGAAATGTAGGTAGGCAATAAAAACATAAGGAAAACACTTTCATCCAGATAGTGTATTTTGATAGAAATATACTAGAGTTTATTCAAAGAGGGTTTTCTACCCCCCATGGCAATTGTGATGCAAATTTGATTGACCTAAATTTTTTTAGTAACAAATAAATGTGGCATTAGAATATTATACACGTAAAGATAAAATAAGCTAAGAAACACCAAAAATAAGTAAATGATAAACTTACATTTTTAGATATCACATTGCTGTTACTAATAACTACTGTTACTACTTCTACCATCAGTACTACCAATAACAATAACTAACATTTAATAAGAATTACTGTATGTTGAGGTACTTTAAGTCTATCATTATGTTGAATGCTAACAGTAATCTGAGGGGGTAATTATTATTCTTCTCATTTCTAGTTTGATAAATTGAGTTTTAGAGAAGCTATGTAACTTGCTAAATTTTAAACAGTTAACAAATCGGGTATCCAGGATCTAACCTCAATCAAGTATGTATAACTCCAAATCTGTGAGCTTGTCTGTTATACTAAATTGCTTTTTACACGTAAATACTAATGACAGAAAATAATCTGTTAGAACTGCTCAGATTTGCTATGAATTATAAATCTTGGTTCAAAATACTCAATATATGTATTCCCTACTTTTGTACCCAATCATTCCAACTGAGAAATAGTGGATATTTTATGTACCACTGGAAAGTACTATCAACAAATATTGTCAAGCTTATGACTTTGTTTTACTTTTAATATATAGTGTGCACTGAGAAACAGTATTATAAAATGAGAGAGAAAGATAAAGAGATTTAAAAAATTGTTTGAGGAAGTGTTATTTTAACAAACAGAAAGGTTCATATTTGTCTAGCCTAGAGTTTTGGGACTCCTTAAAGAAACTGGTAGAATAATGAGGAAATCTGAGGAAGAAATGTGGAAACATATATTATGGATTAAGAGAGGATGAAGAAGGACCCTCTAAAGACAAATCAAACTATTTTGGTCTATCAGTATGTCTTCATTCAAATTGAATGCAAATGTTACTCCTAGCAGGGATGGGGGGTGGGAGGGGACAATTTCACCAGCTATAACGTATTCTTTCTTCACTCTTGTCCCTATCACATTTCCACTCTTTTATTCCAATGTTTAAAAATGAACAGTTTTTCAAATTACTTTCTGTTTTTTCCTCCTTGACTGCAATTTTTTCTGAAAGTACATATTTGGCTGTCTTTAAGACACAAACATTTTAATTCCATTTTGGCGCTGGAGACCTTAATTCAGATTTTCAATGTAGAAAGGCACAGTAGATAAATGCCTATCATGCATTGATTCTTTAATGACTACAGGGACATTATGAGATTAAAATTTCATAAAGAAAGTTACCCGGTTTAGCAGAACCAGCGTGAGAAGTTTCTAAAACCTACCAAATCTAACTCCCTTAAAAACCTGAAATACAAAGTAAATTCAGTTTCCTCACAATTCTTTCTAACACCAGTTTCAGAGCAGTTTTGACCCTAGTTATTTGTAAAGAGCTCTAAATTAAAGAAACAAATAAGATCAATAACAGAAAAAATTTGTTGACATTACTGCTTTTATAATTTCATAATACTGTCTCTCAAAACGACACTAGAAATTCCTAATGTTTAATTAAATTTCTAAACTGAATTAATTATTGGATAATCACGGACAATATTTTTATGAAAAAAGTATCCAATTATTTTAAGAAGAGATAAATAATACATCATATTTTATATCATCTGGTGTATAAAGAAGATGTTAATTGGGGAACTGCTTTTGAAAAATAAGTTTTGGCGAACTGTTTAATAAATCAAATGCAGCATTCACTGTTCTATTTAGAGAGATCACTAGATTTCTCAGCATCTTAAGCAATGTTATACTTTCATGGTTTTCCCAGTGATTTTCACAATATTATTTGCCTAGCATTTGGCAAATTCTAGGCAAAACAAATACATTCTTTTATAATCTATAATGTATTCGCCTTTCTCCCACTCTAAACTGTGAGTTCATCTAAAGCCACCATGACTTGCTTCTAGCACAATTGTGCCTCTAGCACAATTGCCAACACAAATGTTGTTCAGAAAATTTGATGATTAAAGCATATAGGGTTCAATACTTGCCCTGACGTCAGAAGAGCACTACTAATTTATTCTATTAATGAAAGTAATATTCATGTCGAATTCATTTGCCAAGTTCATCCATAAAAATAAAATATATTCTTGTTTTGATCATTATACTTGTCTTAATTGAGTAATTTCCCAACTCTTCATTTGGTTTCAATTAAAAACATACAGCAGCAATAAGTGAAGAATAATGCTCTAAGATTAAATAATTCAGGCCAGGTGCAGTGGCTCACTCCTATAGTCCCAGCACTTTGGAAGGCCAAAGAGGGTGGATCCCTTGAGTCCAAGAGTTCAGGACCAGCCTGGGCAACATGGTGGGACCCCATCTCTACATAAAATACAGAAATTAGCCTGGCATCATGGCATGTACCTGTAGTCTTAGCTACTCAGGAGGATGAGGCTGAGGATCATTTGAGCCCAGGAGATCGAGGATGTGGTGAGCCATGATCGGATCACTACACTCTAGCTTGAGTGAAGGAGTGAGAGCCTGTCTCCAAAACAAAAAAAACTTAATTTGATCATTTCTATCAAGGATATTATGATTTAAGTTCACTTTTCTGAGGCCAGAGAAGTGAGGTGGGACTTCCAAAATAACTCATATGGCTCCAGTCAATAAATAAGCAAGCAAGCATCCTAGCTAGCAAACAAAATAAACAACAATAATTTTATCAACCAGCTGTTAATAAGAGAGGCTTTTAAATATCTAAACTGTCTCTCTGTTGATTAAAATTTAATGGATAGATGCCAATCCTCCAGTGCACTTCATGCTATACAGATCTGGTAGGAGTAAATAGTACATGTTACAGAATATCTTAATAAGACTTAGAGTATATGACTAATATCACTGTGCATCTATGAGCATCTATAAAAGTTTAAAGATTTGAAGGGTGTTTAGTGTTTCAGCTTGCGTAGGGCTTTGTACGAGGTGCACATATTGATTGCATTCTTCTTGTGGCATTTCCTTTCCAGGAGCATTGATAAAGATTCTCAAAATTCATGCTAGAACTTGAAAGGAAAAGAAATGAAATGGAAACTAAAATTGTAACATATTATTAGGTATTCAAATTTAAACATATTGAAATCCAAACCTGTAGAGGCTTACACAGTGATATTAACTTCATCTGGTCTTCAAACATTGTACTTTTAAATCTTCATAGACTAGAAAACAGTCTTACTGCCCTACTTATGTAATTAACCTTGATCCAGTATATCAATGTTTTAGATATCTCACAAAACTTGCAAAAACTATCCAATGCTCTGTGTTGATATATAGTCCTGTGCCGCTTAGTGTTTTGGTCAGTGATAAACCACATATATGACTGTGGTTCCATAAGATTATAATGGGGCTGAAAAATTCCTATTGCCTAGTGACTTCATAGCCATCGTAATGTTGTAGTGCAATGCATTACTCCTGTGTTTCTGGTGCTGCTGGTGTCAACAAACCTACTGCACTGCCAGTCATATAAAAGTATAGCATATACAATTATGTACAGTATATAACTAGATAATGCTACTAGTTTACGTATTTACTATAAATTTTATCATTATTTCAGAGTGTGCTCCTACTTTAGAGAAGAAATTAGTTGTAGAAGAATCTCAGGCATGTCCTTCAGGAGCTGTTCCAGAAGACAGCATTGTTATCATAAGAGATGACAGCTTCATGCCTACTATTACCTCTAAAGCTTCCAGTGACACAAGATGTGGGAGTGGAAAACAGTGATATTGATGATCCTGACTGGATGTAGGCCTAGATGAACATATGTGTTTGTGTATTAGTTTTTAACAAAAAAGTTAAAATAGTCAAAATGTTAAAAAGAGAAAAAGTCTACAGAATAAGAATATAAAGAAATAAAATATTTTTGTGCACCTGTATAATACCTTTGTGTTTGAACTGTTTTTACAAAAGAGTTCCAAATATTTAAAAATTACAAAATGTATAAAGTAAAAAATTTACAATAGGCTAAGGTTCATTTATTATTGAAGAAAGAAAAGTAAACTTCCCTCAATTTAGTGTATGCTAAGTGTACAGTGTTGATAAAGTCTACAGTAGTACAGAGGAGTGTCCTAGGCCTTCACTTTCATTCATCACTCATTCACCCAGAGCAACTTCCAGACCTGCAAGCTCATTCATAGTAAGTGTCCTATATAAGTGTATCATTTCTTCTCTTTTATACCACATTTTTACTGTACTTTTTCTAGGCTTAGATATATTTAGATATACAAATACTTACCATCATATTATATATGTCTACAGGTTACAGATACATATGTTAACATGCTGTATAGATTTTTACTCTAAGAGCATTAGGCTATATAGTACAACTTAGTTGCGTAGTAAGCTATACTTTCTAGGTTTGTGTAAGGACATTCTATGACGTTCTCATAACAAGGAAATCACCTAACAATGCATTGCTCAGAAAGTACCTCCATCATTAAAACACACATTCTATGATGTTCTCATCACAAGAAATCGCCTAACAATGAATTGCTCAGAAAGTATCCCCATCATTAAATGACACATGACTGTACTTAATAAACCTGCACAACAAACACTATTGGGCATGTGTAAAATTTTCATGTATATATATTAAAGAAAAGGTATGACTTGTTTCTTGTGATCCTTACATTTGAATATCTGCTATGCAATTTTTTTCTTAGAAAAATTATACATAGCAGGTATTCAAATGTAAGGATCACAAGAAACAACTCATACCTTTTCTTTCATGTGAAGGAAGTGTGTAGTGATAGAAAGATGATAGGTATTTGGCCAGATGTAGGTTTGTCTTATCTATCAGTCATTGACTGTGTGACTTTTGCTAAGTTACATATTTTCTCTAAGGCTCTGCGTTATCATCTGCAAACAAAGTTAAAAATATCTACCTTCAGGTATAGTACACTGCAATCTCCCTGTCACATAGTGGGGACTCAATAAATGTTAACTACTCTCTTTCTTACAGAACAAAGAAAGTACCCATTTTGTGGAATTATATACTGAAGAAATGTCATCTTTGTCCCTGCTTTTTACTACTGTCACTGAGACTGCTTTGCTCTTCTCAAATCAGGACTAATGGAAAAGACCCTATTACTAGGAAAATATGGGCAATTATTAATACATAACAATCTAGCCATTAATGAAGAGACTATTTTATAGGAAATAAGAGCATCAGGGAAATCAAGCAATTAAATTGTTATTAATAGTTTCAGATACTAGACTAAGTGTCTACATGACCCCAAAACACACTGGGTAAGCCTCTATTCCTGAACAGGAGTTAGTTATTTTAGGCCTCCTGTGTATCCTGGTTAATTCTTCTCATTCAGGATACAGAGTTTAAAAAAGGAACTCATGTTAGTAAGGAAAATGATCTAAAGTAAAGTAGTAAGTTCAAACAGTGGGAAATGACATTTTTCAAAGAGCAAAGTAATCCACTTGAATGTGAATTTAAAAATGTAAAAATGATTTGTGACTGGGGAAAAAAAAAAGCATTCAAATTTCTAAGGTTTTAGTAAATGCTTACCATTCTTACAAATGGAAAACTATTTTAGATAGGTACTTGTCCTTTTAGTGAGTGTTCTTGTGTAGTAAATTTTATGAAAATAATCCAGTATCCATGTCAGTGATATTATTAATCTGAGTAGTACATTAGTCAAAACATTTTCCCCAGGGGAACCAATCTCTTACTTTAACATGTAAGTGAGTATAAAAATAGTATTAGCTGGCCAGGCGCGGTGGCTCACGCTTGTAATCCCAGCACTTTGGGAGGCCGAGGTAGGTGAATCACAAGGTCAAGAGATCAAGACCACCCTGGCCAACATGGTGAAACCCTGTCTTTACTAAAAATACAAAAGTTAACTGGGAGTGGTAGCACGTGCCTGTAGTATCAGCTACTCGGGAGGCTGAGGCCAGCGAATCACTTGAACCCGGAAGGCAGAGATTGCAGTGAGCTGAGATCACATCACTGCACTCCAGCCTGGCAACAGAGTAAGACTCTATCTCAAAAAAAAAAAAAAAATAGTATTACATCTTTATAAATTTAAAAGAATGTGGCACCAAAATAAATCTATTTAATCAAATAAAGAACACATATGCTAATAAATCTTTTTTCATACTACATACTAAATCTCTCCTTGAACTTATTTTACAGTGCTATTAAATGTTTCTCAAATTTCCTATTTTGCCCTGCAAGTTCTCTAAAGGCTATAATTATCCCACTATGTCATTTTTAAAAGGTAAATAACTATGCTTTGTGGGAGAAAAATAAAATAGAAAAATTAATTTATCATGGAACAGTTTTATTACCACCAATGGAAAAAGTCCATGAATAGACAGGTCTGACCAGGGCATTCATTTGCACTACAAATTTGGTTATGCTAACTAATTTTAAACCAACAGTGCACCTAACAATGCTTATTTACTTTACACAATACATGTACTTAATTTTCAAAAGATCACCTTTTTCTTACCCTAGTCTCTCAAAAATAGTAATTAATATTTCTTTTCTATGCTAAAAAGGTAAACTATCCTCTTCCATTACAAAACTGTTAATATCCTACTGCTTCCTTATCATATACTCCATTTTATCTGTATTGTGATAAAGAGGGAAAAGGATAATATCTTTTTATTTCCATTTAATATAAAATCCTAGAATGTCTCATGTTAAAATTATAAAACTGAATGTTACAAACAAGTTTGTAGCACACAATCTGTAATTGCTTACTTTTTGGAGTACATGAAATAAACACTAGTAGTGATGAAAGATAAGCCCTGTGAGCTACCATGAAAAACAAAAAAAAAGCAAACATTCAATTATATGGAATTATTTGAGAATTTACTTTCAATTGCCAAATGTAGTGGCTTCTCATTTTAACTGAACAATGTCAATCTGATATATTTGCCTACTTGGGTTTTGGTGGGCTTTTTTCACTCTTTTATTTGAAGAACTAAATAAAACATTCAAATAATAATTACCTATGCAGATGGCACATCCGGATTACAAAGTTACCACAAAAAGGAGAAGAAATATTAAAAACAAATATTTGCCACTTAAAGAAACACTGACAATTAACTAGTATAAAACACTTCCAGTTTTAGAAGGTTGACTCTGCCTCAAAATGGATTCAAGGTAAAAAATAAAACTGACTTGAAAGTAGAAAACAGCCTATCATAACTGGGTGTCTACTATGTATGAGGTGAGTTTTATGCATTGTTTTCTACTTTATAAAACATCGAACGATTGGTATCATCCTTATTTTACATTTCTATTGTTCTTAAATGTTTCACATATCAAAGTTCATTCTCCATCCATTTTTCATCTAATAGAAATTAGATAAATGGAAATTTAGTTGAGGTAAAAGTCACTGTACATAAAATCGTTTGGGTTACTGGAAAAACTCAAAGCCTGAGAAATTCATTATTTGACTCACTCATTGATCTAATGTCTTATTATAGATCAAACTGCTCAGATTATTTTACTCAGTTCCAGGTGAACTGGGACTTACAAATAAAATCTACAATGTGCTACATTTACAATAAACAAAACCTATATTTGAACCATTTCTCAAAAGTTTGTAAATGTGTTTTATTGGAAGAGAGTTCATATACTCTTGAGGGGATGGCACTTATCCTTATTGTTTTTGCTTTTCACCCATACCAGAGAATGAATGGAATAAATATTTTTAATTTACCATTTAGAGGCCAGGCAGGGTGGCTCATGCCTGTAAACCCAGCACTTTGGGAGGTCAAGTCAGGCGGAGCACTTGAAATCAAGAGTTCGAGACCAGCCTGGCTAACACGGTGAAACCCCTTCTCTACCAAAGTTATAAAAATTATTGGTGGGCGCCTGTAATCCCAGCCACTTGGGAGGATGAGGCAGGAGAATCGTTTGAACCTGGGAAGCTGAGGTTGCAGTGAGTCAAGACTGGGCAACAGAGCAAGACTCCATCTCAAAAGTAAAATAAATAAATAAATTACCATTTAGAAAAAACATGAGGTTAACACAAAGAAAACTAAGTAAGGCACATGCTTCTGAAAGAAAAAGATATTTTAGAATGTGATGATGTTGATAGAATTGAAAGTTCTATTCCCAAACTTAATTAAACATAAATTTTCCAGCCTGACCTCTTACAGGTCTGCATTTCAACCAGAACAAAAAAGCAAAACATGTGGGAATACTGGACACAGTGGAGAACACTGTTTAGAATCAAGTCATAAAGGAAGGTGGAAGAGAGTAGTACATAGGAAACAAAGGTATAACATAAACAGCAACAGAGTGAAGCAGGTGGTGAAAAATAGGGCAAAAAAAAAAAAAAAAAACCCAAGTAAAAAAACAAGAATGATGGTTAAACTGAGGAGAATACATGCTAGAGTATCTAAAAATTGAGCCAAATTTTTCTTTTCTTTAAAAAATTAATAACACAACTGTAAAAGTGTCATTCTACACCATTGAGGAAGAAGTGTTTGAAAAGCAGCATAAAGCAATCTAGGTCAGTATTAAATAGAAAATTGCTGCTATCCAGGTAGTTGCATTTTGTCCCTGCTATCACTGGCTTGGGGGAAATGTCTCTAACAGTGAGAGACCCACCATTAGAAAGCAATTTCCTCTGTTTCCTTAGTGGAGGGAAAATTTCATTTAATTTTAGACATCGTAGAAGTTATAGATTTGAGTTTTGTTTTGTTGTAAATTTGTTTCTTTCATTGTGCTAAAATACATGTAACATACAATTTACTATTTTAACCCATTTTAAGTGTACATTTCAGTAGCATTAAGTACAGGCACAATGTTGTGTAACCGTCATCACATCACCATCCATCTTCAGAATTGTTATCTTTCCAAACAAAAACCCTAAAACCATTAAACAATAATTCCTCACTCTTCCCTTCTCTCCAGCCCCTGGCAACCACCATTTGACTGATATTTTATTGTATATGTATATACACACTTTGTCTTTTTATTTATCAAGACACATAGATTTCTTCCACCTCTTTGCTATTATGATAATGTGGCTATAAATATGGGTACCCAAATATTTGTTCAAGACGCTGCTTTCAATTCTTTAGCATTTATACCCAGAAGTGGATGTGCTGGATCATATATCAATTAGTTTAATTTTTTGAAGAACCATCCTCTCAGTTTCACAACAGCTGTACCATTTTACATTCCAACCAACAATGCACAAGGCTTCCAACATCTCCACATCTTCACCAAACACTTGGTATTTTCTTTTACTTTTTTAGTAATAGCCTTTTGAATCGGTGTAAAGTGGTTTCTCACTATGGTTTCGATTTGTATTTTTCTAATAATTAGTGATATTGAATACCTCTTAATATGCTTATTAGCAATTTATAGATTATCTTTGGGGAACCTGTTTAAGTCCTTTGTCCATTTCTTAATCAGATTGTTTAGTTTTGTTGTTGTTATTGCAGGAATACTTTACCTATCTGGATATCAATTCCTTATCAGATACATGGTTTGCAAATATTTCCTCTAATTCTATTGGCTGCCTTTTCACTCTGTTGACAGTGTCCTTTGATGCAAAAAAGTGTTTACTTTTAATGTATTATTTTTGTTGCCTGTGCTTTTGATTCCATATCCAAGAAATCACTATCGAATCTAATGTAATGAAGCTTTTCTCCTATGTTTTCTTCTAACATTTTTATGCATTATCCCTTATGGTTAAGGTCACTGATTCATTCTGAATTAATTTTTTATATGGTATAAGATAAGAGTCTCACTTCATTATTTTGCATGTGCATATCCAGATTTCTAACACTATTTGTTGAATAGACTGTCCTTTCCCTATTCAAAAGTCTTGACACCCTTGGTGAAAACCATTTAACCATACATATGACAGTTTATTGCTGGGATTTCTATTCTATTCCATTGGTCTATATATCGATCTTCATACCAGTACCCTGTTTTGATCACTATAGCTTTGTAGTTGTGAAATAAGAAAATGTTAGGCCTCCAACTTTGTTTTTAAGATTATATTCACTATTCAAGATCCCTTGAGATTTCGTATCATTCTTAAAATGTATTTTTCTAAAAGCATCATTGGAATTGATATGGGTTGCACTGAATATGCAGATAGCTTTGGGGAGTATTGATATTTTAATAATACTAAGTCACTCAATTCATAAACACAGATATCTTTCCATTTATTGGTGTCTTTAATTTCTTTCGGCAATATTTTGTAGTTTAGAGGCTACAAGTCGTTCACCTCCTCAGTTATATTTATTCCTCAGTATTTTAATCTCTTTGACGATATTTTAAGTGATATTGGTTTCTCAAATATTTTTATATGTTCATTTTTAATGTATAGAAATATAGCTAATTGTGATAATTTTATGTCCTTCAACTTTACTTTTAATGTATTAAACTCATTTTTAGTTCTAAGGTTTTTTCAGAACTTTCACAACTTGAGGCACTTATACAATTGCTATGATTGTCATGACCCATTCATGCAAATGGAGAAAATCATTTAACACATTTTTAGTTCTAACCGTGTTTTCATAGAATCTCCAGGGTTTTATATTTACAAACTCAGGCCATAATGCATAGAAGACAACATGTCTTTCTTTCAAGCCCATTCTATTACAATGTTAAATGGAAGGGATGATAGCAGACACTAGTCTTGTTCCTGATCTTAGAGGTAAAGCTTACAAACTTTCATATTATGTAGTTGTGATGTTTTTATATGCAGCTTTTATTATATTGAGATAATTTCCTTCTATTCCAGTTTGTTGGTTATTTTTTATCATGAAAGGGGATGTTGAATTTTGAAAATGTTTTTTGTACATTGAGATAATTTTTTTCCTTCATTCTGTTAATGTAGTATATTATATTGATTATATTGTTTGATTTTGTTTTCTTTTTGAAACGGAGTCTTGCTCTATCACTCAGGCTGGAGTACAGCGGCATGATCTCCACTTACTGCAACCTCCGCCTCGCAGGTTCAAGCAGTTCTCCTGCCTCAGCCTCCTGGCTAGCTGGGATTACAGGCACCTGCCACCACCCCTGGCTAATTGTTGTATTTTTAGTAGAGATGGGGTTTCACCATGTTGGCCAGGCTGGCCTTGAACTCCTAACCTCAGGTGACCCACCCACTTCGGCCTCCCAAAATGCTGGGATTACAGGCATGAGCCACTGTGCCAGGCCTATTGTTTGATTTTAATACACTGAAACATCCTCTTATTCTAGAAATAATTCTCACTGTCATGGTATATAATCCCTTAAATATGTGGCTGAATTTGTTTTGCTAATATTTTTCAAGAATTTTTCATCAATATTCCTCAGCAGTATTGGTCTGTAGTTTTCTTTTCTTGCAGTGACTTTGTTTGACTTTGATATCAGGATTACACTGACTATGGAATGAGTTCGTAAGTATTTCTTTTTCTATAATTTTTTGGAAGAATTTGAAGAGGATTGGTGTTAACTTTTCTTTGAATGTTTTGTAGAATTCACCAGGAAACACATATGGTCCTGAACTTTTCTTTAAGAGTTTTTTTGTTTCCTTCCCCCGCACCCACCCGGCCCAGATAGAGTGTTGTTCTGTCACCCAGGCTGGAGTGCAGTGATATGCTCTTGGCTCACTGCAACCTCCCCTTCCTGGGTTTAAGCAATTCTAGTGCCTCAGCCTCCAGATTAGCTGGGATTACAGGCCCACACCACCACACCGAGCTATTATTATTATTATTATTATTTGTATTTAAAGAGATGAGGTTTCACCATGTTGGCCAGGCTGGTCTTGAACTTCTGACCTCATGATCTGCCTGCCTCAGCCTCCAAAAGTGCTGGAACTACAGGTGTGAGTCACCGCACCTGGCCAAGAGTTTTTTTTTTTTTAATTATTATTATTACAGATTCAATCCCTTTACCAATTATAGTTCTATTTGGTTCCTTCCTATCTCTTTCATGCTTGATATTTCTCATCTTTCATTCCTGATATTAGCTATCAGTCTTCTCTTTTTATTTTCTTCATAAATTTAGTGAAAGTCTTGTCAATTTTGTTGATCTTTTTAAAGAAACATTTCTTAATCTCACGGATATTCTCTATTGTTTTTCTATTCTCTACTTTATTTGTTTCTGCTCTAGTGCTTATTATTTCTTTCCTTCTGTTCACTTTGGGTTTCATTTGTTCTTTCTCCACTTCTTTATAATGTAAACCTAGGTTGTTAATCTGAGATTATTTTCTATTTTTAATGTAATTGTTTATAGCTGCAATTTTTTCTGCTTTCAATGCATCCTACAAGTTTTGGTATGTTGTTTTACTTTTATTTGTTTCAAGATATTATATATATTCCCTTGTAACTTCTTCCTTGATCTATTGGCTGTTTAAGAAATTTCCACATATTTTGGATTTTCCTTCTATTGTTGATTTCTAGTTTCATTCTATTGTGATTAAAAAGGATACTTTGTATAAATTTAGCCATTTAAAATTACTGACTTGTTTTATGGCTAACATATGGTGAATTTTGGAGAGTGTTCTAAGTGTACTTGATAAAAATGTGTATTCTATTTAAAAAAAAAACACACAAAACCTGTTCACTACCATTGTCACCCATTTCATATTTGGTTCAACGGTTTTCAGAGAAAAAAGATATTAGTCTTTTATGCTGGTTAAATTTTGCTCTGGGTAAGTGCAGCAAAAATAGTAATAAATGGAAGGGTGGTGGCTAGTTTGAATGTACCTCTGTCACTCGATCACATTTTACTGTATTTGTAACACATATGCATGTGCCAGCTTCCTCTAGGTAGATTGCACTTTAAAATTTTGTGACTAAAAAGATGTGATGAAGTAACATCAAATTTATATGTTTAACAGGTGTTATAAACCGAATAGATGCCCCCCTAACCCAAATTCATACTTTGAAGCCCCAACCCCCAGTGTAACTGTATTTGCAAATAGGGCCTTTAGGGAGGTAATTAAGGTTAAGTGGAATCATAAAGGTGGGGTCCTAATTTGATAGGGCTGGTGTCCTTATAAGAAGAGGAAGAGACACCAGATATCTCTCACTCTGCATGCACACAGAGAAGAGGTCATGTGAGCACACAGCAAAACGGTGGACATCAGCAAGCCAGAAAGAAAGGCCTCACCAGAAACCAAACTTAATGGCACATTGATCTTAGTCTTGCACCTTCTGAAACAGGAAGAAAATAAACTCCTATTGTTTAAGTTAGTCTGTGGTGATTTTGTTACCCACATGTGGTTCTCATAACTGTTATGGTAGCCCTCTAGACTAATACAATATGTCTATGTGTGGCATCACCATCAATAATTTTAAGATTTTGTTAGGAAGTTTTTCTGAATGTCTGATATAATCTGCTGCTAAGTGCAGTCTTAGTAAAATATAGCAAATCAACAAGAAAAATTATATTCAATCGGCTGTCGGTAGACAGATGTGAGTGTAACAGATTGCTTTCAAATATTCCAATTTCCTAGATTATCTCTTGGGATACAGCAAAAAAAAAAAAAAAAAAAAAAAAAATTGGCTGCAAGATTATATTCATTGCAATCATGGCTAACTTAAGAGGGCTGGGAAGCTGTTATTTTTCTAAGTTTATTTCAATTCAATATTATCATATTTTCATCTCAAATTCACTAGAGGGATTAGTCAAAGTAACAGTTTTACTTTACTGTTCTGAACAAAGTTTATTATGAGTTTTAACATAATGAGTAGTGTAGTACAGTGGAAAGAATATTGGATAGGCTAGAAAGAGTTCAGAACATAAGGATGGTAATCTAGTTTTTCAGAGTAAGATATTTTGTGAGCCAGGGAATACTACTTATGTCCCTGAATCTCATTTTCGTCCTCTGAAGAAGAAGAGTGGGAAGGCAAGCTAGATATTCCCTAAAGGTCCGCCAGCTCTAACGATTTATTATCCTAAGACTAGTGTTTTTCTTATACAATATTCTCTATTTTACTTTGAATCACAACAGTCATAAAAGACCATACCTAACACAGATATGAACATCATAAGTAGCATATTTCTATCACTGTGTGGTTCTTTTACAATGTCATAAATACACATCAGTTAAAAAGAAAACTGATATATCTATGTAGAATTTTGTCAATTTTATAAGTTCTAGTAAATCTAAATCAATTTCTTCTTTGCTTCATACTGTAGATTTGAAGGCCTTCAATGATGGCAAGTTAACCATTTTTATATCTTAAATCAAGGGCAGATAGCTGTATTCACTAAATGAATACAGTTAAAGTCTTCGGAAAAACAAATTTTATGTATTTATATTGGTTAACATTAAGTTTGTCACTAAATTGGGAAACATAAAGGAAGAATTTTTCAGGTATCTGATTAATATCATCCATACAGGTTGACAACGTAGATGACCCTTGGGAGACATAACCTAAACGTAACACAGGAATAAAACAGTGTTCTTTTGATTTATCTTTAAATATTCTACTTGTTTGTCTTCTGTAAACATTACTGTTGACAGAATTTCCAACTCCACTGGGAACTAAGGGTTCTTATTCTTCCAACATAAAGTATCTCAACTTAGTCATTTAAAACTCATGTTGCATTGTAATAAATATCTAAACTCATTTAAGAACTGTTTATCTTGTGAGGCATGATTGTAGAGCACCAGCTATAAACGGCACTACAATGTACTGCCTTGGACTGTAATTCAACCATTAGTGTTTGTTGTACTCTTCATGGGAGGGAAAAGCAGTGTCTTAGTATGAAAATTACTATGGAAAATGGATCTTTTAAAAATGAGAATTAAATGTTCAATTTCATATGTTTGACAGATATTGCTTCCTAAATATCTGGGAGCCTGAGAAACATTTAAACACATAATTGCAGGTGGCAAACAGATGCAAATATATTCACAGTTTGTTATATAAAATGGGACCTACATATAAAACATACAGTTACTAAGCACAGTTTTTGTCAGATAGTGTTTCTTTAAATTACATGGACATACTTCCTGTCAAGAATGTTTCTCTTATTTATATTTACCTCAGTTGGAGGTTCTCTAAGACATTACATAAATAGTAAACTTAGAGAAGGAGATATAAAAAGCCACTGAATTTTAGAATTTGGTATAGAAAGGCTATCCATACTCTCCTTCTTGAAACTCTGTCAGGCGATTGCTCTGCAATGCTGTTATCTTCCTCTATTCCATTTTGTTATCTTCTTCCAGTAGAATTTTCTGGCTTTCTTCCAACCATAGCATTGAAAGTATATTGTGCCAGAATTTCACCCTCGGAGCTGTTATCACCTTCTTCTACGTGATCTTCTTGGGTAATATCTGTTCCAATGATTTCTAATATTGTATATCCTATCATGCCTCCCACCTTTCTATCCCCAAGTCCAAAGCTCTCACACCTCAAGAGCCATACTTCAATCTGCCTCCTAACCATTTTCCTCAGGATGTCCTACAGCCAAACAAAACAATGTCTCCAAAACCAT
The DNA here is from genome assembly GCA_963573385.1 of Cacajao melanocephalus. Classification (NCBI taxonomy): domain Eukaryota; kingdom Metazoa; phylum Chordata; class Mammalia; order Primates; family Pitheciidae; genus Cacajao; species Cacajao melanocephalus. The sequence goes on along the minus strand of CAUYLG010050953.1, from coordinate 36,973 downwards.
ACTTATTATCTTCCACTTAGAGTTTGTTCCTCTCCTTATGTATTCCACTTGTGCTGAAATCAGACATTAGTTACAAAATATTCTTCCATTATCAAATTTTTACTTGTCTGCTAGTCAATATTCATATTCAGTCAATAATTTCTCAGCTTTCTATCTCTAATATTTCCCTTGAGTTGATTTTCTATCTATTCTTACTCTTCAAGTCATGGTTTAAGCTCTTGAGTCATTTAATATCTGGGCTTAGCTTAGTTGAATTTCCCTTCCATACAGCTTCTGGAATTATTCTTTAAAACCCCAAATCTGGTCATATCACTCAGGTGCCTAGATAGTACATGAGTGCTGCATTTCCTAAAGTATAATTTTTAAATTTCCTAGTATGACATACAAGGCCCTTCACAATCTGTGGAAGTCTCATACCCTAAGCTCCAGGCTATTAAAAAACAACTGTTCTAGCCAATAAACTCTGATTTTATATTCTTTTATTTTAAAATCATAGTGTAAAAACTGACTTCCAGCATAACATCTGAGGAGCCACACAGATGTAATCCCTTGCAAAACTGGTAAATATTAATTTAAAAGCAGCCATTTAAAGCATCAGAAAATAATCTTAGAGCATCTAGCAAATGAAGAAATACTTGTTCAAGAAAATCTACTAAAATTCTACAAAAAGAGCAGGAGTCTGTGGTATTTGCATGAAGACCTATGCCTTCCTTTTTCCTCCCAAGTCAGCAAGACTACAACTCCATTACATATGAGAGCAGCTAAGAACACAAGGTTCCATTTTACCTGGCTTCCAGTGGGAGTGCTGTTCCTATACACCAGTGGCATTTAAGGTGGCAGACAAATAAAGAATGCAATTCCAGTCACAATAGCCACCAAAAGAGTAAAATATCTAGGAAAACATCTAACCAGGAAGGCGAAAAATCTCTATAACAAGAATTGCAAAACAGTGATCAGAGAAATTAGAGATGACACAAACAAATGGAAAAGCATTCCATGCTAATGGATAGGAAGAATCGATATTGTTAAAACAGCCATAGAGCCCAAAGCAATTTACAGATTCAATACTATTTCCATCAAACTCACAAAGACATTCTTCACAGAATTAGAAAAGCTATTTTAAAATGTATATGGCACCAAAAAAGCCTGAATAGTCAAAGCGATCCAAGGCAAAAAGAAAAAAGCTGGAGTATCACATTACCCAACTTCAAAATATATTACAAGGCTACAGTAACCAAGAGAGTATGGAATGGGTACAAAAACAAACTCATTGACCACTGGAATGGAATAGAAAGCCCAGAAATAATGCCATGCACCTACAACCACCTGATCGTTGGCAAAGTTGACAAAAACAAGCAATGTGGAAAGGACTCTCTATTCAATAAATAGTGCTGGGATAACTGGCTGGCCATATGCAGATGATTGAAACTGAACCCCTTTCTTACACCATATACAAAAATCAACTCCAGATGGAATAAAGACCTAAATATAAAACCTAAAAGTACAAAAACACTAGAAGATAACCCAGGAAAAACCATTCAGGACATAGGACCTGGCAAAGATTTTATAACAGAGAAATCAAAAGCAATTGCATCAAAAAGATATTTGGCAAATTAGATCTAATTAAACTAAAGAGCTTCTTGACAGCAAAATAAACTATGAACAGAGTAAACAGGCCACCTCCAGAATGGGAGAAAATGTTTGCAAACTACGCATCTAACAAAGGTCTAATATCCATAATCTATGAGGAACATATATATGGAAAATGTTCAACATCACTAATCATTACAAAATGCAATTCAAAGCCGCAATAAGAAAACCATCTCACACTAGTCAGAGTGTCTACTATTAGTTGTAAAATAACAGATACTGGTGGGGGTTTGGAAAAAAGGAAATGCTTATGCACTGATGGAGGGAATGCAAATTCGTTCAGCCATTGTGGAAAGCAATGGCAATTTCTCAAAGAACTTAAAACAGAATTACCACTCAACCCAGCAATCCCATTATTGGGCAAAGTCCCAAGGAATATAAATCATTCTACCTGGCTGGGCGCAGTGGCTCACGCCTGTAATCCCAGCACTTTGGGAGGCCGAGGTGGGTGGATCACGATGTCAGGAGTTCAAGACTAGCCTGGCCAACATGGTAAAACCCTGTCTCTACTTAAAATACAAAAACTAGCCCGACATGATAGCAGGAGCCTGTAATCCTAGCTACTTGGGAGGCTGAGGCAGAAGAATCACTTGAACCAGGGCAGCAGATTTTGCAGTGAGCCAAGATCGAGCCACTGCACTCCAGCCTGGGCGACAGAGTGAGACTCTGTCTCAAAAAAATAAAATAGTAACAATACCATAAAGACACATGCACATGGATGTTCACTGCAGCACTAGTCACGGTAGCAAATACATGGAAAAAACTTAAATGTCCATTAATAGTATTTGGATTAAAACAATGTGGTACAAACATCATGGAATACTACACAGCCATAAAAAAAAACCAAGATCTCCCAGCATCTTGTGAGGCCGAGGCAGGTGGATCACTAGGTCAAGAGATCAAGACCATCCTGGTCAACACAGTGAAACCCGTCTCTACTAAAAATACAAAAATTAGCTGGGCATAGTGGCGCAGCCTGTAGTCCCAGCTACTCGGCAGGCTGAGGCAGGAGAATTGCTTGAACCCAGGAGGTGGAGGTTGCAGTGAGCCGAGATCGTGCCATTGCACTCCAGCCTGGGTAATAAAAGCAAAACTCCGTCTCAAAAAAAAAAAAAGAACAAGATCATGTCTTTTGCAGAAACATGGATGGAGCTGGAGGCCATTGTCCTAAGCAAACTAACATAGAAACAGAAAATCAGATACCACATATTTTCACTTATAAGTGGGAGCTAAATATTTAGTACACAAGGACACAAGAGAACAACAACCATCGGGGCCTACTTGAGGTTGGGGGGTGGGAGGAGGGTGAGGACCAATAAACTGCCTGTTACTACCTGTCAGGTACCATGCTTACTACCTGTGTGATAAAATAATCTGTGTATCCATCTCCTGTGACATGCAATTTATCTATATAACAAACCTGCACATGTATACCAAAACCTAAAAGTTGAAAAAAAAAAAAAAAACATAGTGACCCAAACTAAACAATGTACAAAAATAATTATACACCATAATCAAGTGGGATTTATTCCGGACATGCAAGATTGGTTCAGCATAGGAAAATCTATCATACATCAAATGAATAAAATAAGAAACAAAATGCACATGATCTTTTTAATAGACACACACACACACACACAAAGAAAAAAAAAACACTTGTCAAAATCCAACACACTTTTATGGGGAAAATATTCAACAAACTAGCAATAGAAGAAAACTTTCTGAACTTAATGAACGGTATTTATTAAAAACCCACAGCTAACATCATAATTAATGATGAAAGACTGGGTGCTTTCTCACTAAGACCAGGAAAACAAGAGTAATATCCACTCTTGCTCATTTCTAACATGTTATATTGGAGGACCTAGCCAAGATAACTATGTAAAACAAAAATGATTGTAGCAATAATAAATGAAATTCATACAGATTGAAAAGGAAAAAGTAAAACTATCCCTATCTGCAGATGACATGGTTGCGTATATAGAAAATCTCAAGGAATCCACTAAAAATTATTCGAAATAACAAGAGTTCAGCAAGGTTGCGGGATATAAGATCAACATATAAAAGTCAACTATATTATTCAGTTAGTTTTTGTTCACTTTTAGACAAGACTAATATAAATAACACCAAATACTTAACTTTTGGGCTGATTTATATCATTTTAATGTTTTCTCAGTTCTATGATTATTTACAGTTCAGTGCTTACCATATTTTTTATGAGTCATATTTTATTTGCATTTACCCTTTGCAAAATTTAAGTTACTATTCATGATTATTTTCTCAATACTTTTGGTTTCAGTAAAAGTTTTCTTAACAATTCATGAAACTACATTTATCTATTTACTCCAATTAGTTAACAAACACTATAGCTGACTTCTTTTTAAGTATTTACAATTTTGGCTTCTAGAGGAGAGTTTAAAATAGCTGAGGTAGAAATAGATAACTTTGAAACTTCTGGGACTCCCTTAGCTTTACAATGTGTGATGCTTCATTGTATTAAATTTGAGTTAATAATAGTAATTTGCCCACCAAAGAGTACACACATATGTTTCTCTAGGGCCTTGAATCTAATAATTACTGTTTATTTTTATGAATCTCCAAAAAGTAGTTCTCTGAGAATATGCCCTTATTTTACAAGTGAAATCCTAAGCTATTATTGATGAGATCTAGCATATAGCAGCTCCAGGGAAATCGTTTATGAAAATTTATCTTTGTAGTTCACTTTGGGTCCTCTTGTTTTCCCCAAGACCACAACTCTTAAAATATATAAACAAAACTGAAATGTCCATTCCTGTTGAGTATTGTAACATTTTGAGTAGCCGTATTCTCAGGTAATGAGCATATTTCAAGGAGATTCAGATAGATTGGAATAAAAGCCATTAATAATGCTAGAATTGACACCAAGACAAAAGGCTCTAATGTTTTTAATAAACTTCAGAATTGGCAGGGTGAGGTGGCTCACACCCTATAATCCCAGCTATTTGGGAGGTTGAGGCAGGCAGTTCACCTGAGGTCAGGAGTTCAAGACTAGCCTGGACAACATGGTAAAACCCTGTCTCTACTACAAATACAAAAAAATTAGCTGGGCGTGGTGGCGGGTGCCTGTAATCCCAGCTACTCGGGAGGCTGAGGCAGGAGAATCACTTGAACCTGGGAGGCAGAGGTTGCAGTGAGCTGAGATCACACCATTGCAATACAATCTGGGCAACAAGAGCAAAACTTCATCTCAAAATAAATAAATAAGTAAAATAAAATAAACTTTGTAATCTTTAATAAATTTTAGTATCATTTTAGATTTTTAAAAAAGTTGCAAAGTCAGTATAGTCTTTCTCTATACCCATTTTCCCTATTGTTAATATCTTACGTTAGTATGATACACTGTGCCACAACTAATGAATTAATATATCTATACACTATTATTAACTAATTCTTACTCCTATTTCTATTTCTTTTCTTTTTTTTTTTTTTTTCAGACAGTCTTGCACTGTCGCCAGGCTGGAGTGCAGTGGCGCAATCTCGGCTCACTGCAACCTCTGCCTCCCGGGTTCAAGCGATTCTTCCGCCTCAGCCTCCCGAGTAGCTGGGACTACAGGCATGCGCCACCGTGCCCAGCTAATTTTTTTGTATTTTTAGTAGAGACAGGGTTTCACCGTGTTGGCCAGGATGGTCTGGATCTCTCGACCTCGTGATCTGCCCGCCTCGGCCTCCCAAAGTGCTGGGATTACAGGCGTGAGCCACCGCGCCCGGCCCTATTTCTATTTCTTAATATCTTTTTCTGTGACCCAGGATCCCATCTAGGGTTCCACATTACATTAAGTCATCATGTCTCCTTCAGCGCACTTTAACTATGACAGTTTGTCAGGTTTTCCTTGTTTTTGATGACCTTGGTAGTTTTGAGAAGTACTAGCTAGGTGTTTTTTAGAATGCCCTTCAATTTGGCAAAAGCCTAAGTGTTTTTCATTGAGGTTCCATAACAGAAGAAAGAAAGATACGCTTCTGCATGCCAAAATAATCTTTGGAACATGTTTACAGCTTTAGTTCTATGTTATAGAATTCTATTATAATTCCAAAGTGATTCATTAAATTTTATTCAGTGTTGTTTTTAATTTTACTTTTGGTCACACTGGAATATTTTATTTTAATGAAAAAGTCTATTGGATGCCACTCCCTAGACGCAATTTTTCTCTTAAACTTGGCATCAAAAATGACATTTTAGTGTCACTGAGATGTGCCTCTTAGTTCATTTTTCTCCTCACTTTATTTTCTGTAGAAGAAATTTTCATGTAATTAAATCTTACTAGTGCAAGGTCACAGCTAAAATCCCTGCATATGTGCACACATGTACAGCATGACAACTGCCTTGGCAAAAGGCTCTTTGTTTCCTGAATGGTTCCTTTATGACCTTCAATCACTGGCTGTTATTGATTCTAGAAACAAATATGATTCTTTCTTGGATTTACTAGGCACACTCTCTCTTGTTAAATACTCTTAGTTCAAATCACTTTGCATTTTGTTAAGGTCAACAAATTGAAGAAACTGAATAATTCATTGCTGGACTTTCACTGCAGTTCTCTTTCTTCTACATCTCAGTTCTTTGAATACCAATAAAAAATAAAAACATTTTCTTCTTTGCCTATTGTTCCCAATAGTGTCTGTGTGTGCTTCTGTGTGTGTGCTGTCAAGGAGGGGTGCATGGTATAGGGCACCAACAGTAAAGATTACATAGCAAAAGGTAGAAATATATTATCTTCCTTGAACGTTTTCTTATTGACTTCTCTTATTTTCCATCTCAGGAGATTGTGGCTTCAGTAAATACAGTTTCATTTTACTGTTAAGAGAGGCATTTTAAGAAAATCATCCTCTATACACCTAACTTTAAAAGGTCTCCTGAATTCTTTTAACTAAAATGGAGCAAGACATAATCTGACCCAGCAGGTAGTACTTAGAAATGCCTTTCATGAAAAGGTTGCATAAGTAGATATAAAATAAGAATCAGAACATTTAAAAAACAACTGTGCAGGTAAAGTGTTCTAGGAACATGCAAAAACATTAAGGATACCTTCAATTTATGAATTTTCTCTAAAAAGGTATTTGCTGACTGTTCTGACATTCAAAATAATTTTCTCCAAAATAATTTCTTTTCTACAGCAGGCTTTGAGAGGTCTTTGCACATTGATCAAACAAGATCAGTCACTTCCATAGTTCTAAAATTTAAATGACTTTGCATCCATAATTCAGAAAGGCAAGATTAACTATATAGTTTATACATATTAGGTTGTAACTATTATCTATAGTACCTAGTATAATATATAATGGCCCATATTTAATTGGATTGTATATGACCACCTGGTAACCCTTAACCAGAGTGAGATATTTCACATTTTGCATTCTTTCTATTCAGAGCAATTTTCTAAATAGTCTCCAAAATGGATAGTTAAAATGAATTATTTTATTTTAATTATTTTTTGCTTTTAGGTTCATGTTTTTTTTTCTTTTTCCTTTCTCTCTCTCTTTTTTTTTTTAAGACAGAGTCTTTACATTTTCATAGTGCCACATGGTAGTCTAAGTCATGATTTTAAAGTATTTCAATGGCCATAAGTCATGTGTCTGATGCTCTTGTCCAAGATATGACTTTTTCATTTCTGCTCATTCAAGTATGTAAACATTCTTTGTTTCATTTCCAAAGATGAAAAAGAAAAGTAAGTATATAATTTTAGTTATAGCTTATAGAACTTGTTCAAAAGTAGGAAATACACAAAACTAAAAACTATCCTTAATCTATTAGCAAGCAATAGAGTAATTAGATAGTTCATTCTGCTAGCTTTAGACCTCATAATCATTTTTATCCTATATTGGTTGCATGCATAGACTTTAAAAAGTTGGAATTGGGTTACAGAAGAAGACGTGTGTTGTAATTTACCAAACATAAAAAGTTACAAACATGATTTATCCATTGGTGAGGCCCTCCTATATGGTAGGAGGGTAAAAATTCTATGATTTTAAGAAATGGGAATATTTTTCTGAAACTGTGTTTAATTATTTACAGCTATCAAAAGTATATACAGGGTACAGGGTACATGCCTCTCCTCCTCAAACACACATAGACTTTATAGTATTTTATAAGAGAAAAATCTTTGGAAAGAAAATGTTGTATCAATATGTTTTAACAAATGAAAAATTTCTGGGCTGGATGAAGTGGCTCACACCTGTAATCTCAACCTTTGGGAGGCTAAGATGGGAGGATCGCATGAGCCCAGGAGTTCAAGAGCAGCCTGGGAAACATAGTAAGACTCCATCTTTACAAAAATTCAACAACAACAACAACAACAACAAAAATAGCTGAGCACAGTTGCAGAAACCGGTTGTCCCAGCTACTTGGGAGTCTGAGGCAGGAGGATCCCTTGAACCCAGGAGGTCAGTGCTGCAGTCAGTGCTGCAGTGAGCCATGTATGTGCCACTGCACTCTGGCCTGAGTGACAGAGAGAGACTCTGTCTCAAAAAAAAAAAAAAAAAAGAAAAGAAAAAGAAAAAAAAAACAATATTTTCACCAGGTGCCATAGCACATGCCTATAATCCCAACACTTAGGGAGGCCGAGGCGGGCAGATTATGAGGTCAAGAGATCGAGACCATCCTGGCCAACATAATGAAACCCTGCCTCTACTAAAAATAGAAAAATTACCTGCGCATGGTGGCACGTGGGAGGCGGAGGTTGCAATGAGCAGAGATTGCGCCACTGCACTCCAGCCTGGCGACAGAGTGAGACGTCATCTCAAAAAAAAAACAAAAACAAAAACAAAAAGGAAAACTTCTCAGTTCATCTTTTATCCACTAATTGCATCCCCAATGTAAATTATTGTATAAATCTTGTAATTAAGAAATACATGGTGGTGGATTGTTACCAAACATACAAATACTATACAATACTATACAATAATTTTGCCTATTGAAATAACGTGATTGATAAAAAAACAAAAAAAAAAGTCCAAGAACTTCAATCAGGTTTTGAAAATATTTGCCCAGTTAGGTATGCCAATGTTTAGTTATTGCAAAATATTAAACATATTTTAAACAAACATGACAACATAGGAGGACAATCTCTTCAAACACTTGATTTTCTGCTTTTACAAATAGTGAATTTGATTTTTCCACAAGTCAACACGCTGATACGCTTTCTATAATATCACTAAAAATATCTTTGCTATGACTGCTCCTGATGATTCTGAAATGATGGCATGTGTTACTTAGGAAGTGGAACCTGGTTAAAACACATCCAGTGGAGCCAAACGCTAAAAGTCAATTGCTCCTTTCTGGTTATTACATTGAATAGCATTAACAATGTGTGTTTTAACCACCTATTGAATCTGTGAAAGCAATACACTGATTCTAACCTCTCTCTAATCATGGTGGAAGAAACAACCATTAGATGTAAAAGGTTGTAAAAATTAGCAAATTTTATGTCTGCTCATCCCTAATATACATACATACAAATGGGAGGTGAATAAGAAATGAAGGTATAATTAGTACTCACTAATTTGATTCATAATTGTTTTATTAGATACAAAATAAATAAGAACAGTTGCATTATCATTAAATTATAGCTGGTAAAAAATTATTCGGTGAAAATTATAGCTATGATAATGATAATTTTAAATATTACCTCTACCATTGCCACTACTAACCTTATATAAAAGAAGTGTTTTAAACTAATGTGCTTCACATTCCTTTCTATGACTTACTTCCTTTAAAAATATAGTAAATACGATTTAGGAAAATGTGAACAAATGATAACCTTTTTTGGGAAATATTTATTAGGTGAGCTGACAGACATTTCCAGGAAACTGTTTATATAAAAATTATGACCTGTATAGTTACCTAAGAGAAAAAAAGTAAATAGTTATCTGTGTAATGAAATATGCTTTTTAGGCAATATTGTTCCTACAGTTACTGAGTCTGCACAGTAAAAGCATAGTTGCATTTTTTAACTGAATTGAGGTACCTGACGTAGTCATAACAGTGGTTTGCTATTTATTTATATGTGAACATCCTCACAATCTTCACATATAAATTTGTTTTCCCTCTTGTTCTAACCCAATAGTACTCAGCCTTTAATTCACTGAAATGTATTAAAATATATTTAACTTTTCCATTTTAAATACATTTGTTCATATTCAGCAGTGCATTAAGTATTCATTTATAAGTAAAAGCTGAAATAAATGGATCTGTCATTCAAATCATGAAAATATAGTTATTTAATTTTATGATGCTTTAGAAACTATGTTTTAGCCTGTTCTATTACAAGTTAAAATAATTGAGCCTCATTTCTAACAGAAAAAACAACTTGAATAAATATTCAACCTTGGTATGCTGTATATTGCATCCATTGAGAAGACAGTAGATATATGATTCCAATGTGATTTTAAATACATGGTCTGAAATTATTTGTAATCCTTCATAACGGATGTAATGGTAATAGCTTACATTTTAATATATTTTTAATCATATGAATAAAAACCCAGTAATAAATCTTGAAGGAATTTCTGCAAATAGAATTGTTATACAGTCAATAAAGATCAACTATAAAAGTTGAAACTGGTTAAGTTGTAACTCTATTTGATAGTTCCAGTACAAAATTTACTAAAAGATAAAATACTCACAGTCCATTATTAAAACAAATATTTTCAGTCTTTTTGTTGATGATTCGTAGTTCTTAAATAAATAGAAATTATAGTAGGATCAAGTGCAGAATGATTACCTTTCAATACAGCATTCATTAATTTCTTTTACATTATAAAAAATTTAGTCAATTATAAAATTAAGAAAATATATTCATTTCCACGATGTACTCTTAAAAACATTTTGAAATTCAGACTAAATTATTTGCTGAGATGATATAAAACCTGGTACATGTTTTTGAAAAAAAACACATTAAGATTAAAATCTATAATTAAATTCTTAATACAAATCACAGAAATACTTAATACATTTCCTGAGATTTTTATTTTTCAGTAATGACAATAAAATTTAACTAATGCAAATATCAAGGCATGTGCAAAGAAATGGCTGCCTGCCTTGATTAACAGTAAAAAATAAACAAATATTTTAAGTCTGGAATTTATTGATACAGCCTTAGAAGTAACTAACTCAAAATTTGTGGTGACCTCAGTGCCTCCAAATGACTCTAGATCCTTTCATAATAGTAGAACATTTCTTCCTAAAAGGTAGTATAAGAACCTATTAGCTACAGAAAGGAAAAACTATAGCAGACCTTCTGAACAGGGCTAAAATTCCCAGAAGTAGCCATTAATTTTGGTTTCTGCAATCTCTGCATCTAAAAAGAAAATGCATTTCAGTAGTAATACATTAAATCCAATAGCATGGATCTTGTATTAGTATGTTCTCATACTGTTATAAAGAACTACCCGAGACTGGGTAATTTATAAAGAAAAGAGGCTTAATCAGCTCACAGATTTGCAGGTTCTACAGGCTTAAGCTTCTGGGGAAGCCTCAGGAAACTTACAGTCATGGCAGAAGGGGAAGTGGAAGTAAACACAGTCTTCACATGGCCAGAAGGAGATAGAGTGAAGGGGGAAGTGCTACACACTTTCAGACAACCAGATCTCGTAAGAACTCACTCACCACCACAAGAACAGCAAGGAAGAAATATGCCCCAAGGAGCCAATCACCTCCCACCAGATCACTCCCCCAACATTGAGGATCACAATTCAACATGAGATTTCATTGGGGATACAGAGCCAAACCATATCAGATCTATTTTAGTAGTATTAGCTAGCTATCAATTTATTAGAGCACAAAGCCTAAAGAAATGATATATTGCATAAGAAAATGTTGATTTAGTAAAATTTAAAAGAAGAGAAAAGGGAGAAAACGCTGGGTTCCAGGATAATGTCCAAATAGCGCTAGATCATATAGGACAGTGCGGCACTAGTATCAGGGCTGCTGGTTGATTGAATGAGCACATTAAATGCTGTAGTGGGCAGACAGAATGCCAACGGTGGATACTGAAAGAGAGGTATGCTGGGAAAGGTGAAAAAGAAGCTAACACAGGAACAGAAAACCAAACATCACATGTTCTCGCGCATAAATGGGAGTTGAACAGTGAGAACACTTGGACACTGGGAGGGGAATATCACACACCAGGGCCTGTCAGGGGGTGGTAGGCAAGGAGAGGGAGGGCTTTAGGACACATACCTAATGTATACGGGCTTAAAACCTACATGACGGGTTGATAGGTGCAGCAAACAATCATGGCACATTTATACCTATGTAACAAACTTGCAAGTTCTGCACATGTGTCCCGGAACTTAATAAAATAAAGAAAAGAAGCAGTATTTTCACACACTATTTTGTACTGACAGTCAATTCCAACAAAAAACCACTAGTTTGGTACCCACTGTCTTAAAGTCATGTAACTACGATGTATTAAATCATACTATTACTACCACTAATAATAATGATAATATATAAACTTTGCATGGCACTGATATGTTCCAGGCACCGTTGAAATCATTTTTAGATACATGAACTTATTTAGTATTCACTTACTTAAAACTTACAATAACCCAGTGAGATAAGTATGATTATTATTCCCATTTTACAAAATGGAGAAAGACCTCTTTTTATCATTTAAAATACTTTCATGTTTGTAGATGTCAGATCTTTTCAGGAGCTATAGATTATAGCTCCCTTCTTGCTATATAATTCCACTCCAGATTTTCAGTTGTAGCTACTTTGTTCTTTGTGCATCTTTCAGTAGCATTGAGTAAACTAAATTCTTTAAGAGAGAATCTCCAAAATTGGAAGTAGTAAGATCATTTAGTAGAATGTACCTCATCTAATCATCAATTCAAAAATATAAAAGTCCATTTAATCTAGAATGAAAGAAGTGGTCTCTTTTAAGGAAGAGACCTGAATTGTATTTATCTGATGTTCCTTTTGTTTATTATTATTTTATTTTATTTTCACTTTCTTTGTACTATATCCATTTGCTTTTCCTTTTATTTTATTTTTTATTGTTTGAATTTCATTTAAAACTGTAAGAGAAACAATGCTTAACTTCTCACTTTATTTTTCAAAATGTCAACTGGACTTTCTATTAACTTTTAATATCCCTACATTAAAAGATAATTCTGGATCTTCTGTGAAATGCTGGAATATTTGTGTGTACCAACATTAAATAATTTTTTTCTGGGCTCATTAATGAGAAGCAAAGCCAAAATTATATAGGCATAATAAAACTGTGCTGGCTTTATCTTTAGCCATGACGATCTTTAATTAATGACTATTCCTTATATGTGTACAGAATAATAAATAATTTGTCAGTATGTTTCCTTGTTTTCAGTTTTAGTTTGCTGACAAAATTCAAACCTAAGCATATATATTACACACACAGAGTGACTTACTACTTTTATAAAAATATGCTGCAGTCTAACAGAAAATCCATACTGTATAATGATGTATGACTGGTATCATAGATTTTGCCAGCACATCTGCATCATGTTGCCTGCTAATATCATAACAACAATAATAACAATAATGAACTGGGCACTGGAAAAATGTCATCTTTCATCACAATGAAAAGTATCTGTGCTTGTCTCTTCATTGTAATATCAGTATAGATTGTATGTATGCCATCTGCAGTGATTTGGAGGAGAAACCACAGGGAAAAAGTGGAGAAAAGGGCTTTTAATGTCTATGGGCCTCCAGATACCACAGTTCACTAGCTACACAAATTGTTTCTGAGCAATTTGGCATATCTTATCAAGTCCTTCAGATTAAATTTAAAATGCAGTCCCATATGTGAAAATATAGTGTTTTATGCACTAGACTCTCAAGTTACAGCTCATTTTTAGATGCTTCTGCAAAAAAGCCATTGAGAGTTGATGCCAGACCTTCCCCCAAATAAAATCTATGTATTACATTAGAAAATATCTTCTTCAAGCATAAACATAAAGTGTGATTTATAGGCAGTAGAAATATTCTTGTACACAAACAATTGTAGCTTCCTTAAAAGCTTCTGGAAAAAAAAAAAAAGTGGCCCTGCTTTGCAGCAAAAACTGTTCTCATCCTGGATTTTCTAGCACTCATTAGGGGTACTGATCTGGAAGAGGGTCAGTAATATCAATTACCCTCTTTCTCAGAACTGTCTTAAATCCTGATGATTAAGAGTGGATTGAAATATATTGTTTTGTTTTTTAGTCTAGTAAAGTACAATGGAAGAAACTTTACAGCAGGTATAAACACAACTTGTTTTTGTTAAAATATTTAATTGATTTAAAAAAATAGTAATTTACAGTGTCTAATAACTGGACCCAGTCCCACACACATTCTATTCCATACATGCTGCTTTGAATTTTTTATCTTTCTAATAATGCAATTAGGAAGCATAACTTTAGAACTAGCAGGAATAAATATGAACCATTATGGTGATTAACATTAATGACTAAGTTTCTCCAAAGTGTAGTAAAGAATGATATGAATATTTTATATTGGTCACTAAATTTACATACACAGGTTGATTTATGTTGGCAGTAATTGGCTACATTGACTATCAATAGGACTCTAAATAGAATTCACGTGTTGTCTTAATTTGAATTGTATTAGGAAAAAATAACTACAATGATCAGTTTATAAGGCAAGTTCAATTAGTTTGTAATTGTATAAAATCTGAAATTGTGAACATGCTAAAAGGAACCTGGATAATTCTGTAAACTAAGAAAAAAGAAAGTTTGTCCAAAATGAGAACTTTTAAGCCCATTAATGAAGACTGTTTAAAGTTCATCAAGAAAAAATAAAGGGCAGTAAAGTGAGAAAAATATGTCTAACTTCATTCCATACTGAATTTCATGTAAGAAAAAATTTAATCTAATGAATCCAAGATATACACCTCAAATAAAATATATAACCCTCTACAGCTAGTGAAAAGTGAATGAATGGAATAAATATGCTTAGAAACACTGGACATTTTATGTGATGATACAGCAATTTATATGGCACTATATGCAAAATTCTTTATCTGATCATGAAAAGTGCTAATCCCTTTGTGTTAGAAAATCATATGATTTGAAGACCTTGGTGTGGAATTACGTAAAAAATCAGACATTAGAAACCTACACAGTTGTAAGTAGCAAAAATAAAATGAAATAAAGCCCTCACTAAATCACTGACTCATCAATATTAGGCATGAAATGAAAGCTTGATTAAAGAAAAACCTTCAATTGTGTTAGGTAAAAGGCATCCATAGAAGTTCAGGGCATTCTGCTTTAATCACACTGCAACATTGTACACTCAAATGGTTAGAGGCTTAGGAGCAATATTAAAGTAAGATCACTTCTATAAAAACTCTAAGTAAATCCTTATTAACATAGCCTTTCTTACCAACAGGAACGACAATACAGCATAACTTGAGTAATCTATTCATTTTAAAATATCTGTTTCTATATGATATTAAGTATTGCCATAAGTGTTGCTAAAATGATTAATCCTAATTGGAATTATCATGTAGTCATCTGGAAATGTTTATTGCTTTATTTTGATTCTGTCCATTTAATTTTTTTTCTTTTTGCTTAGGAGATCTGGCTCTAGAATTATATTAAGGCTTCAAATCCCAGCTTCACATACTTCTTGGCACATGACATGAGATCAATAAATTTGTGCAATAATAGATGTATAAATAGATAGAGAGACAAATGTTCCCATGACTCAGATTTTTCTAATATCAAGAAGCTATGACTGATTTTGTGTGCCTTTTTAAATTTTGTGGAATAGATCCACAACTTTAGCACTACAGGAAATAGTATTCAAAGTCTCCCAGTAATGAAAAATGATAGTAATCTGCCCATACCCTCCCAGCAGAAATACTGGAACTAATATATTCTAGAGATTTCATTCTAGTTATTCACCGTGGTCAAAGTATGTTTGTTGGTAGTGAAGTTGTGTTCAGATTTGATAACAAAATTGACCTGCTATCTACTAAACCATCTAGCTCATAAATATCCAGTATTGACCAAAAAGCATAAATACTATTTTATTTTAGCATAATTCATTGCAAAGAGCTTAACCCACCATACAATTTGATTATAATTGTGGCATACTGTTTTTAACTTAATCATACATACAATAATCTACCCTCAATGTTATATAGCTGAATGATATAGGCTTTTTAATGAACTGAACCATTTTATCTTTCAGCCCTGAATAATATACTAAATTCTATAATTAAAAATTCTATATTTTTTTCAAAGATTGAACTAGGGTATTATTTTTGGAAGACATTAACACTGTGAGGGTAAAAATCCTCTACGTTTTGTATTTTTTATCCATTTTTAAGAAAAAATGTTGAAGATGAGCACTAAAAAATTTGAAATGCAAAGTGAAAAATAAATATTTCACTTAGTAATTTCTTAGCTATTTTACAGACAATTATTTTCTAGAGAGCTCCTGTGTAATTAAATAACTCCAAAGCATTATTTTAGAACTTCTTATTCCCCTACTCCCTTTTCTCGCCTTCTCCTTATTTTCCTTCTTTTGCTTTTCTTCCTTCTTCCCCTCCCTCCTCTTCTCCTCTTCTTGTTTTTCTCATCTTTCTCATTCTTCTTTATCTTCTTCATCTTCCTCATAGTAACTCGCGTCTAAAATGTTTAAGTGACTTGAATAATGTCTATGTCTAAATGTATATGTCACAACTTACCTTAGAATAAGGTCTAAACCTGAACGTATATCTTAGTTCCTGAGACACAGTGGGGCTTCCATAAAAGTTTGTTGAATGAATGAATGACTGAATGAATGAATGAATGAATTTTTGTCATATACCATAACATGTGTTTTAGAGACAGAAGAGTAGTTCTTATTCTACTACCAAATTAGTCTAAGAAGAGAATGAAGCCATTATACAGAATCCAGATGAGTTGAAAATATGAGACTATTAGTATGTCAACATTCACAATTCACTTCTCCTCAGTTTGGACTCTAATTGAAAGAAGCTGTGTGACAAGGAAGTCATAAAACCCAATTTTCAGAGATTACAGCTCCATACCTCATAATTTAGGACTCTTAAGTTTAATTGATATTAATTCTTCCTATACATTGTATATCACCAAACCACATTGCTACCTGTTCTTGTTTGATACTGATTAGTTCTATTAATCATATTTCCAGATCCAACTTAGTAAAGATAATCTGCAGTACAGACCCTAATCATGTCAGCTGCCTGGGAATGCCCTTAGTTTCCTTTTTAACTGGCATTTTTCCCCAATGCATGTATATGAACACACATAAATTAAAGTCAGATGGAACTAGAGATGCAACCTTCTAAATGCTTGCTTTAATAAAAATAGTAGTTGTCTGTGTATGTATCCTTGTGTTCTCTTGTGTATGTATGCATGTGTATGTGTGTTTATCAGAGGACAAATCTGAAATGTAAAATAAGAAAAATGATTCAATCTGACTTCTGGTTCAGAAGTGAAAATGAGGTTAAGTTGCTGTGGAGATAAGTAGCAGGATCATGACACCCAGAAAGGTGCTGAGAAAGATGTTAGTCACTTCAGTTCAATGATTGCAGTACACAAAGGGTCCTCATTCACTATTACCACTCAATTACCATCACCACCACTAAAAGACTTAAGATTCAGCTAGTTGGAACACAGATGCTTCTGCTTAGAATACTGTAGAGGGAACTCATTTTGAACTTTAACACATGCTTTGGCAGTTCCTCGATTCATTTGCTGAAGACTATTTATATTTTTCCTATCTCATTGATTTATTTTGACATTGATATTAGACTAGATTTCAAGTTTCCCACATTGACTACTGTAAGTAGTAATGGTTTCTCCCAAATTTACTAATGTCAATTTTTTAAAAATTCTATTAATTACTTCAAAGGATTTGTTTGTTCAAAGTAACTCAATTGTTTTATCATTTTCCACTTAGTTTTCATTTAGTTCTACAGCACTCTATGTTTGTATCTCATTTAATTTAGGACGTAATTCTCCAGTTTAACTGAATGTGAAATATTCAAAACTGGACAGTAAAGTATACTCATATATCGGTTAACAATGGAGATACATTCTAAGAAATGTGTCATTAGGTGATGTCGTCATTGTACAGAAGTCACAGAGTACTTACATAAATGGAAATGATGTAGCCTACTATACACCTAGACCATGTATGCTTGCACGGTGTGCTTTTGTGCACATATGCATGTATATCTGTGTGTAGTTTAGCCTATCCCTTTTAGGCTACAAGCCTACACAGCATGTTAGCATGTTTCTATACTGAATACTGCAGACAATTGTAACACAATGGTAAATACTTGTGTATCTAAACATATCTAAAAATAAAAAAGGCACAGTAATAATATAATGTTATAATCTTATGGGACAACCCATTGTATAAGTGGTCTATCATTGACCAAAACATCATCATGTGATGCATGACTATATAAGAGAAATTTACCCAAGAAAATGTAACAATGGTTTTTTATTTGTTATCTTAAATCTATAAGATCTGCAGTATATTAAGTTGAAATGTCAGTATTTTGGACCTTTAGAAACTTAACAAATATGCTGGGCAAAAACCATTCATATATTGCTGAATATATACCAACCAATAGGCCAAGTAATATATTGCCAAGTAAAAGTTAAATATATTGCCAAGTAAAAGTTAATAGGAACTTTTGTTTAAAAAGTTTAACATTATCCTTTCTGCCATGAATTTTGAACTCTTTTTCCTATTTCAAGTAGCTTCTTTTCTCAGATTTCTAATTGGATTTCCTTTTTTGCAATACGCCCTACAGTTTTGTGTCTAATCTGATCTTAATGTATTAAATCAATGTAATGTCTAATCAACTTCATATAAGTATTACATAGATGATAACTTATCAATAACAATGATACAAAAACTATTCTGGAGTTATGCAACAAACAATTCCCAGAAATCACCTTTATTACACAGTACAAAATAGATCTGAGACAGTTCCTTTAATGCTAGAGATTTACAGAATTGCATTCAATGCTGACTACGGAAAATATTAAAGGTCAGTATTTGTGATTTGCTCCACTACACATTTGTTTCCAGGAAAATAAAGCGGGTAACCTGTCTTGTTAGTAAAGAGATGCATTGTTTGAAGCATTACACACTTCAAGAAGAAAACCCAACTCTTACACCTATGTTTAAAGTATATTTGGATGGCAATAGGTTTTATTCATTAATAATAAAACAAGCTGTTAAAGTGTATCTGATAAATATACTAAAATAGGCTAAAAGGAATCAAATATAATGGGAAGGATTCTATTCTATTTGAATAGAGTAAAAATGCAATGACTTACATGATTGAGAAAAGCTAAAAAGAGACCACCAGAACATGAATGCTCCAAAACACAAGCATAAACAAGAAAGTAATGTATCTTTTTTTTTTTTTTTTTTTTTTGAGATGGAGTTTTGCTCTTGTTGTGTAGGCTGGAGTGCAATAGTGTGATCTCGGCTCACCCCAACCTCTGCCTCCGGGTTCAAGTGATTCTACTGCCTCAGCCTGCCAAGTAGCTGAGATAACAAGCATGTGCCACCAGTCCCGGCTAATTTTGTATTTTTAGTAGAGAAGGGATTTCTCCATGTTAGTCTGGCTGGTCTCAAACTCGTGACCTCAGATGATCTGCCTGCCTGGGCCTCCCAAAGTGCTGGGATTACAGGCATGAGCCACCATGCCTGGCGGATAGTAATATACCTTAAACAAAAGTTAGTGAATTTATGGAAGCCCTTACTCCTAAATGAGTAAGCCATACAAAGAACCTAAGTATATGTAAGTGGAATTTCGTTTTATTCAAGAGGAATATTCTATAATAGGTTATTATAGTAAATTAAGCTAGTTGTATCAAATGAAATTTTTAGTTTATGAACCTCTTTTCCTTACTAGACAATGGGGTCCTTGAGGTCAAAGTGCTCCCTCAATTCCTTTAGATATCTTCATCACCAAGCACTGAGTTTGACACATAGAAACCATTCCACATATGTTTGTTAAATAAATGACAACACATATTCATTAAATATTTACTAGGTTTCAAGTGGTTTGTTAGACAAAAGCTACAGGAACCTATTAGACTTGTTGAATTATTAATTTTCCATATCCCAACATTAGATCGCAGAATCTACCACTTCAATGTCTCTAATTTAAAGCATAAAAATTAATCCTGGAAATTTCTTTTAAGCAATGAAGAAATAATTCAAATAATTGAGGTAGATTAGTTTGACAGTGATCCTCAAGAAATAAGCTAGGCAATCGACTAGTACATTTAAAATCCTTTGGTAAAATGCCACCTGATAATTAATTGCCAGAGGCTTCTTTGTGAGATCCATGTGAGTTAAGTAAGAGATTGCCCAGCTTAAAAATTAAATGTATAATGAGGGACAAATACATGAGACATAAATGGACACAAGAAAATATGCCTAAAATAATATATCTAACTTAGTGGTTATAAGATATGAGATTTATAAATCACAGTTCTTTCTCATAAATGGTTTAATATCTGACATAGCAACCCCAGCTAACTCTATTGGAGAAACACATCTTCAGAAGAAAATTTCTTAACTTTCCAATATAAATGCCCTTGATAGGAAAGGCAGACATCTAAGTCAGTACTACCGATGACTCCACTTATATTTTATATCGAGACTGTAAGATCTTTTAGGCTAAGATGAGCCATGGTGACCCCATGACCCGCATGTACACCTCTGGATGGCCTCCCAGAACTAGAAAGTCTGAAGTAACTGGAAAACCACAAAAGGAAAAGAAATGATCAACCCCTGTGATGCCTAATTAACTTTGAGACATTCTCTATTGTTCCTTATTCCTGGCTCAGTTGATAAGGCAATTGGACTTTGTAACAGACCTTGGTCAATCTCATGACTCCCGACCCTACAGCCCCCTCCCAGCTTGCAAAAAACGCTCTAAACTGTAACTTCTGTAACTTTCCACTGCCTACGCCAAACCTATAAAACCAACTCTCATTCCATTGCCCTCTGCTCACTCTCTTTTTGGGCTCAATCTACTCACACCCGGGTGAATAAACAGCCATGTTGCTCACACAAAGTCTATTTGGGGGGGGTTTCTCTTCATTCAGAGCGAGTTTTAACAGAGATACTTTTCCATCCACTTTTACATCCAGAAACTTTGTCATAAAAATAGACAAAAAATCTGAATCAATACCATCATGTATTGTCAAACTTCACCACCTCCATAAGTCTGATCTATTTATACCATTTCTCTGGACATTAATAAATACTTGTTCTAGTCTTTAAATCATAATGCTTAAGGGACATATATGAAATAAATTGTCTTTAGGATAATAAAGAGTTCTTCATGCTTGAAAGACTCAATTAAAATTCTAGTAGGTTAATTACTATAAAGCTTACACAATTATGAATATAAAAATGTTATGGAAAGCCAACATCATTGCAAAAGAGCATGGTGATGAGGTTCAGGATATTCCATGCCAAAATATGACTGTAAGAGACAAGAATATTGAAGCAGAAAAATAGGGTCTGGAAGTAGGGAACGTAAGGGTGATTCACACTTTAAACATGACAAGAAATATTCTCTCGGCCAAGTAAATGACTTTATAACTTCACTTTCTTCTCTCCATTTATATAAGGCATGCCCCGAGTAACCAGTGGAGTTCTCTAGGGGGTACTTAAACTCCCCCAAAATTCTGTAACGGGAGCTTTGAGCCCCTATGCTCTGGCCCACTCCCACACTATGGAGTGTTCACTTCGTGCCTTTCTTGCTTTGTTTGTGCCTTTTGTCCAATTCTTTGTTCAGGACACCAAGAACTTGGACATCCTCCACTGTTAATAATATGTATCCTTAACACTATTATTTTTTTTTTTTTAATGTTTTTTTTTGGCTGGGAGCGGGATGGGAGGAAAAAGAAAATTTTTTTTTTTTTTGAGACAGAGTTTTGCTCTTGTTGCCCAAGCTAGAGAGCAATGGCAAAATCTCACTCACTGCAACCTCCACCTCCCAGGATCAAGCGATTCTCCTGCCTCAGCCTCCTGAGTAGCTGGGATTACAGGTGTACGCCACCACATCCGGCTAATTTTTTTTTTTTTTTTTTTTTTTTGTATTTTTAGTATAGATGGGGTTTCCCCATGTTGGCCAGGCTGGTCTTGAACTCCTGACATCAGGTGGTCCACCCACCTCCCAAAGTGCTGGGATTACAAATCCCAGCACTTTGTGCCCTGCTG
Organism: Cacajao melanocephalus; assembly: GCA_963573385.1. Taxonomy (NCBI): domain Eukaryota; kingdom Metazoa; phylum Chordata; class Mammalia; order Primates; family Pitheciidae; genus Cacajao; species Cacajao melanocephalus. Next base: position 15,069 of record CAUYLG010050953.1, on the reverse strand, counting down.
CAGACACAAAGATTTGTTTAGAGCTGTTATTTTGAGAAACTGCAGACAGGAGAATTTCAGAGAAGTTACCCTTTTGTAAAATAAATTTACAGCTATAAAGGAAATCTCCTTTTGTAAGGGTGTTTCCTGTCTGCACGAGGAAGAAAAAGAGAACTGAATTACTAGAGATTCTTAATCAATGAAGAAGACTTTCACTTAAATGTGCACAACAAACATTACCTTTGTTTCATGGTGCTTTTTCTATCTCATCTTAACTGGGCCTTTCCCCACACCCTTCTTTCTTTGCTCCAGAGAATCATGGTGTAAAGCCTGAAGTTTAAGACAACTCTTTGAGATCTACTCTAGGGATTTACTCATTTCTCTGGATTATCTTCTGGGAATGGAAAATAAAAGCATGGCACCCCAATTCATTATGCCAGAAGGAAAAGATTAAGCTGAAAGCTGAGTCATGCAAGAAACCGCTTTTCCTTTGGTTCCTAAGCAGATAGTTACAGATAAAAGGTTAAATATCTCCACAGGTAGCTACTCTATGTTCACCGTATCTTAGGTAGAGTGCTGATTTACTGAGCTTGAGAATAATATATAATTGACTATTCCCCTACTTGTTCCTTTTGCTTACAACACGTGGATTCCATAATGTGACCACACCCCTCTCTATTTCACCTCCAGTCAGTTCTTCGCTTTTAAATATCAAAGCATTCAAAATTGTCTTTAGAGAAAAGCACAGACCTCTGTCCTAGGCATGTCATTCACATTGGCAAAATAAACTTCTAAATTGATTGAGACCTGTTTCAGATACTTTTCGGTTTACAAATTGGTGACCAATGAAGGGAACTCTGAGTGGAAGGCTGACATGTATTGGTATTAAGAACGTCCTGTGATCACCTAAGGTCGGGAGTTTGAGACCAGCCTGACCAACATGGAGAAACCTCGTCTCTACTAAAAATACAAAATTAGCCAGGCGTGGTGGCGCATGCCTGTAATCTTAGCTACTTGGGAGTCTGAGGCAGGAGAATCTCTTGAACCCGGGAGGCAGAGGTTGTGGTCAGCCGAGATTGTGCCATTGCACCCTAGCCTGGGTAACAAGAGCAAAACTCTTGTCTAAAAATAAATAAATAAATAAAAAATAAATAAATAAAAACGTCATGTGGTTTGACTGGGCGTGGTGGCTCACACCTATAATCCCAGAACTCTGGGAGGCCGAGGCGGGCGAATCACTTGAGATCAGGAGTTCCAGATCAGCCTGGACGACATGGTAAAACCACTTCTCTACTAAAAACACAAAAAAATTTGCCGGGCTTGGTGGTGGGCACCTATAATCCCAGCTACTCGGGACAGGCAGGAGTCTGAGGCAAGAGAATCGCTCGAATATGGAGGTAGAGGTTGCAGTGAGCCGAGATTGCACCACTGAACTCTAGCCCAGGGACAAAGAGAGTCTCAAACAAGCAAACAAACAAAATTGAGTATAATATTGGGCCAGGAATTGAGAAGATACAGAATAAATATGTACTTAATGAACAGGAAGATACAATCTAGGTGTGAATATTGTATTTATATATACAAATGAATAAAGAGATCACAGAAGGTTTTATGGAAGAAAAACATTCTAGAAAAATCAAGAGAAAAGCAGTGGTTAAAGTATATAACAGAAAATTTGGGATGTAGAAAGCAGAAAATCTTGCCCAAATTATAAAAGGGTTCTACTTTAATCAGGAGGGGAATGTAATTAATTATAGCAAAAAATATGTGGTGAGAAAATGTAGTTAATAGGTGGGAGATGAGCCCCTCACTTTAGTAGTGAATTACATCAATACCCAGCAAGGGTAGCTGACTTAAGGGGAGGCCTTTTTATTTTATATATATATATTTTGACAAACGACTTTTACATATTTTTAAATATAAAAGGACAGTGGCATTTAGGAAGAAACAAAAGAGCTAGATATTTCAAGATTTCAGAGGAATAAATGAGAGGCTAGAAAGGAACTCAGAAATATATTGAGGTTACAAAAATTGTTTCTATCTTAGGATAGTAGGATTTAAAGTAATCTGCTGGTAATTCAGGGCTGGAAATTGTGAAAGAAATTTGAAAATTGTTGAAAAGGTTTGGAAAGTCCCTCAAAGCATGGGATAGAATGGTAATGAGATGAGAAAAAAAGACTTCAGGACAATAGCTAGATCCTAACTGAAACTTAGTACTATTAACGTGTAGTAAGCTAAATCTTCAGTATATATATATTTATCTAAATGTGCTCAGTGGCTGCGGAGAATACATTCTGCAAGGGTAATCTACAGTTGGAAACTGGCACTACAAACAGAGAAACCAAGGATAACAAGGATGAGACAGAGAGATAAATATAAACAGGAAAGAATTTTATAAAGTAGATAAAATGGAGAGGGACTGAGTAACTGGAGAATCTACTGAATGGAAAGCTCAAGTTAACCAGACAGGATAATAGAAAGCCATTAATAAAGTTGTGATCTTAAAAAAGGAGGACTATGTTCAAAATTCCGGAGACCTTGAAATCACATGAATATAAGATCCAGGGAATGCACAGATGTACATATAAGAACCACAGAATTGGGCCAGTTGCAGTGGTTCACGCCTATAATCCCAGCACTTTGGGAGGCATAGACCGGCGGATCATGGGGTCAGGAATTCGAGACCAGCCTGATCAACATGGTGAAACCTCGTCTCTACTAAAAATACAAAAATTAGCTGGGCATGGTGGCAGGCACCTGTAATCCCAGCTACTCAGGTGGCTGGGGCAGGAGAATCCCTTGAACCCGGGAGATAGAGTTTGCAGTGAGCCAAGATAGCGCCATTGCACTCCACCCTGGGTGACAGAGTGAGACTCCATCTCAAAAACAAACAAAAAAAAAAAACAAAACAACAACAAAAAAAACTACAGCATTGAGAAACGTAGTATACAAAGATGTAAAACAACTGATTTTCACCTGCGGTAATGGCTACATTAACAGTTGTAACACTGAATGTCAGGCATAAGCATAAGTCTTTTTTTTTTTTTTTTTTTTTGAGACGGAGTATCACTCTGTCTTCAAGGCTGGAGTGCAATGGCACAATCTCGGCTCACTGCAGCTTCCACCTCTCGGTTCTAGCGATTTTCCTGCCTCAGCCTTTCACATAGCTGGGATTACAGGTGTGTGCCACCACGCCCAACTAATTTTTGTATTTTTAGTAGAGAAGGGGTTTTGCCATGTTGGCCAGACTGGTTTTGAACTCCTGACCTCAGGTGATCCACCCGCCTCGCCCTCCCAAAGTGCTGGGATTACAGGTGTGAGCCACCCCACCCAGCTGATAAGCATAAGTCTTGAACCATCATGAAACTAGCATAGATGGGGAATCCAAAAAGATCAAAGTGTCCTTTGCATTATATGACATTTTTTGCCACTGATCAAATTTTCTGTCATTACCATTGAGTTAAATAAATAATCTATTCCAAAGTAAGAAGCTGTTAAAACCCTACAAAAGGCCTCACGGTGTACCTGCAGTACAATGTTCCTAGAAGAGCATATTTATAGAACATACGCAGGATGAAGGTAAATTAGTTTCTTTAGGTGGTAATGCTAAATTAGAGCTCCTAGTGTGATTTAATTTTTCATAATATTAATAACACCCACCCTGGCCAACATGGTGAAAACCCTTCTCTACTAAAAAATACATAAATTAGTTGGGCATGGTGGCTAATGTCTGTAATGCCAGCTACTCAGGAGGCTGAGACAGAAGAATTCCTTGAACTTTGGAGACAGAGGTTGCAGTGAGCTGAGATAGCACCACTGCATTCCAGCTTGGGCAACAGAGTAAGACCCTGTCTTAAAAAAAAAAAAAGTACTAATAACACTAAACTGAATGTTTAGTAAGGAACACTGGTAAAAGAAACAGAAGCAGTAGCATTTATAATTGTGCAGATTTAACCTCATGCATTTGCTAGATCATAATACTTCAAAAATAATATAGAAAAGTAATGCTTCTCTAAAATAAGATAAGAGAATGTATCTCTTCAGAAACATACCAGTAGAATTTGTTTTATTTAGATAACTAAAAAAATCTCAATGTTAATTCTATGGTTTGAATATGTCCTCCAAATTTTGTGTTAGAAATGTAATTATCAAATTCACACATTGATGGAAAGATGGGACATTGAGGGGGCCATTAGAATTAGGTAAAGTCATCAGGGTAGGGCCCCCATGATAGGTTTAGTGACTTTATAAGAAGAACAGACACATAAGCTGATACACACACTCTCGCCTTTACACCATGTGATATTTTCCACCATTTTATGACGCAACAAGAAGGTCCTCACCAGATGCTAGTACCTTGATATTGGACTTCCCAGCCTCCAGAACTGTAGAAATACATTTCTTATTTCATAAATTACTCAGTCTACGATATTCTGTGATAGCAACAGAGAATGAGCTAAGATAGTGCCATTCCACATTCAAAATTCTCAATTATGTTTCAGGAAAAGTTCTGAAGCAGGAACGTTCAAACAAGTCTGGACTGTTGTACAAAATAGCAGATGAAGAAATACCTTGGAGATACCAGCAAAATGGGTATTTTAATGTATGTTGGATGAAACATATTTATTTTTGCCCCCTCATCTTCATGTAGCCTTGGCGCAAATGACTACACAAATGTCAGTAGTCTGCTCAATGAGAGAGAATGAGTTTTACTTGCTTTGCTACTATAGCTACTCTTTCTGTTATCTATTTTGCTAGTCTGAACAAATCCACTTTTTAATTTACCTCAGGCAGATATAAAGAAATCAGAAATATACTCCTCGGAGAATGTCAGTCAGTTCTGTTTCTGCCATATTCAGTTTAGCACTTTGGTGAACATACTCTTTAACAAGCCAGGCCATTTGTGCAAACCCTAAGGGCAGTTTAGTCTCAGGCTAAGCCAAAGTGGGAAGGTATCTTGAAAAAAAATGTCTACATGGAAATGTTCAGGTTAATGCTAAATAAGGGAAAGCTGGTAGACTGAATAAAAAGACAAATTTGTATTCATACAAGAACATTTACAAACTATTAAACAGGTTTAAAAAATTGCAATTCTTTTTTTTAGTTGAAAATAAGTATTGCTTACAATATTCAGTCACAGGTGGCTACGTGAAATCTGTTTTTCCTCCCAACTAGTAATTAGTCACATGGATACCAACTGGTTAAAGAATGAATGAACTATGGCATGTGGCATTTGCTTTTTTTCTGCTCTGAATGAATGCCACTAGCTTATCTATGAAATATAATATAATCTTTTAAGAGGGGTAGGAAAAGTGTCTATCTTTGTAAGTTAAACCTCTGATCTGAAATCTAAATATAGGTCCTATTTGGTGAGTACTTTGATTACACTTAAATCCAGAGAAATAATTGAGAAATTATCCTCTTCTTTGATGCTTTAGACTCTAAAATATCAAGAATTCATCTAGATACTTCATTCTTAGCTAAGATAATGAGTTGCCTTACTTTTTTACAAATGCAAGAACCTTATACTTTCACATACTCTGAATTAAACTGAACATAAAAGCCATATTTTATAATTCATAAAAAGACTAAAAAGGTGAAGTTCAGGAGTTCAATAAATTAATTTAACTTTTTATAGAAACATTTGCAATAAATCCCAAGTTAATGAATATTCTGACACTTAATATGCTTGAAGTTTATAGCTTCTTGAATTTAATATCCAAAATACCCTTCAAAAGGCATACATAAATGCAATGAACCAAAAATAAAGGACACCAGAGTACAGACCTAATCTCCACAGTATACGTTAACCATATTATGACAGGCAATGTATGAAATGTGTATAGACTAGTGAAAATGGGTTGATGTTGGTTCTGTAGCATTATCATAGCTGACAGAAGTAAATTTTTAAAATTACTATTCCAGAAACATCTTTAGCACCTTATAATGTTAAATATATTAAATGTTACTAATAAAACACAATAAAAACAATTATTTTAAGATAAACGAAGTATTTGTTTTATGATTCCAAGTTGTTATCTTTTTAAAGAGAGAATTTCAAACCCTGGCTCTTCTACTTGTGAGCTCTATAAACTTAAACAAGCCACTTAAGCTCTGTGTATCACCATTCCTCATCTGCAAAATAGCCTATAGGGTTATTGTGAAGATTATCTGTCTCTCTCTCTCTCTATATATATGTATATATATATATGTGTGTAGACACATACCTATATATATTTATGCATATCTATATGCATATACACATGTATACACACATGCACAAACATAGAGTGCTTGGAACAGAGTAAGCACATTAGTATTTGTTTTTTTTTTTGAGACGGAGTCTCTGTTGCCCAGGCTATAGTACAGTGGTGTGATCTCAGCTCACTGCAACCTCTGCCTCCTGGGTTCAAGCAATTCTCCTACCTCAGCCTCCCAAGTAGCTGGGATTACAGGCGCCCACCACCACATCTGGCTAATTTTTGTATTTTTAGTAGAGACAGGGTTTCACCATGTTGGCCAGGCTGGTCTTGAACTCCTGACCTCGTGATCTACCCGCCTTGGCCTCCCAAAGTGCTGGGGAATCAGGCATGAGCTACCGCACCCAGTCTTATTAGTTTTCATTATGCTCACTTTATTATAAAGCTAGTGAAAAAGTAATAAACTTCACAATTGCCCATTGTTCTTACATCTTTTGTCAGTCTTTTTGCCTTCCCACAGGCCCCTGAGCTTGGCTTGACACTAAGCCTGAGCAACCACTAAAAAAGGTGGAATATGCCCCAACCATTAGCTTCTCAGGAAATCAGATGACAACAGACAGTTTTGAGTCCACTTTCTTGTTTGTCCAGCTTCCTCTTTAAAGATTCTGCTTATTGGCCGGGTGCTGTGGTTCACACACATAATCCCAGCACTTCGAGAGGCTGAGGTGGGATAAACAGTTGAGCCGGGAGTTCAAGGCTGCAGTGAGCTATGATAGATTGTTCCATTGCACTCTAGCCTGAGCAACAGAGCAAGACCCCATCCCCCACCTCCAAAAAAGATTCTGCTTATCTCTGCTTGGTTGCCCTTCTTGATCTTATAAAACAAAAGCCTTTTCTGTTGAACTTTGAGATCCTTGCAGATTTTTAAAGTCAGAACTGTCTCCCTATTGCAGTATTCTTTCCTCTGAACGTCTCTCTCTACGCCAGTCCAGATTTGTTTTATTTGACCAAAAAAAAAAATTGTCCTTCTTTAAGAACCACTTTTTCCATTGATCCTTATATTGATGTTTTACATATTGAAGTGTTTTATGTTGAAATGTCTGACTTAAGAGTTTCCTGACCTGGAACATGGGTTTATCCCAGAATGCTATATGCAGGATCCTAATTTTTAAAACAAAGACATGTTCTTATTTACATTCACTAAGCTAGAAAAAAATTCCAATTATTCTTCTTCTTCAAAATTCCAATGTTGAACTAACTGAGTCACAAGATCATTTCCAAATTTACCAGAATGGATAAGAATGTTAGAACACAAAATCTCAAAATCTGTGGGCCTTCTCTATCTTTCATTCTCTCTCTCCTCTAAATATATACATAATATATATATACATGTTTTATACACATACATTTTATATATATATGTGTGTATATATATTATATATGTGTATATATATTATATATGTGTATATATATATGTGTGTGTATATATTATATGTGTATATATATTATATATGTGTATATATATTATATATATGTGTATATATATGTGTGTATATATATTATATATATATATAATCACACTGTACATAGTAGCAGCCAGTGACATTTTACTATCTTTGCTTCTCTCCGTTTAATTGGAGATCTTGTCTGAACTTTTGTCTTCTGGGAGGAGCTGACTTTCAAAACTTCATCACTTCAAGGCCACAGTAATACTCAATATGATTCAGATAGGCATTTGAAAGCTCTCCGAAAGATATATTGATTTACAACTCTCTAATGCTGTTATTTTAGTTTATCTCTCAAACACTAGTGAAAATCCCTTTTGGCATTGTATTCAAACTCCATTTTCCATTAATTCTCATGCTTGATAAAGACATCCAAGGTGAACAGATTACCTTCTGGCGTAGCTTAGTCCACTCTCTGGAAAGTGCTTTTTTAAACATAAAGTTTGGTCTCTTAAGCTAGAATAAGATGATTCATCTTTAAGATGATATATATTTACCCTAGCATCAGCAAAGATAAGATTCTGGGCCTAATACAGATAGCATTCAAAGCTTACTGAATTTAATATCCAAAATGTCTTCCATCAGAAATTTAAGAGAAATCCATTTCTTTAAACCTCAAAACATACTAAGAAACTAAGGCATAAATGCTAGGAAAGAAATGTTAGTAACCGGAAAACTTTAGTTTAATGAGTGAAGTTATTTAACAGTATGTATGAGACTATTTATTTAACAGTAGAAATGCAATTTTTTCTAGAAGACTGGGCTGTTCATATACATTAGGTTGGTGCTAATATAATTGCAGTCTTTGCAATAACTTTTAACGGCAAAAACCACAATTACATTTGCACTGGCCTATACTTGAGCAGAACTTAAAATTTTCACATTGAAAAATGACATTCCAAAGCCCAGTTTCTCTGAGATCATCATTTTTCTGATTAACCATTTTTAGTTACGTAATTCTTCTCTGTGACCCTATCAAATATCATGATTTATATTCACTAACTTTCTGCTGTCACTGCTAAAATGTGAATTGACATTAAAGTAGTTCTTTTTTTATTGCTAGCATTTATCATAAAATAACTGTATTATCAGAACATTCACAAAGTGATGCTGTCAACAGTATGTTGTTTTGGCATGGTGGGAAAAGAAAGTATTGGTGAAAAATAAAATAAGACTGGAAAATTGTTTCCAGAACTGTGTATATGATACAAAATGTAAAAACGGCTCAGCTTAACTCTCTTTTAAAGTAGAACCACAACATATGTTATTCTAAGTACTTACAGTTTTAACTCCATGGACTAACTACTGTAGCTTCATACAGTATAAACACAACATTTCAAAATCAATTTTATTTGAAATTTGCTGTCTTACCTTTGCTGCCCCTTTCCCTTCGGATTTTCGCTGATTTAGGATAAAACGGTGGCAAAGGAAGCAAGAGAAAATGAAACAAAACAAAAACAAAAGTCAGCTCAAATTTGGTTATTGCAAATACATTAAAAAAAAAAAAAAAAGCATGTCAGTATTCCCAGTGCAATAGTACACAGTTTTGTTCATCTGCTGAAACTACTTTCATCTGCTACATTCTTCAGTGGTTTGGGTAAAGGGATATAACAGCATTGTAAATCTCGTGCAAAAATATGAAGCGCCACATACAAAATTTCAATTGGCATAAAAAACATATGCTTAACTCACTTATGCATTAACCAAGAAAAGGCACCCTTCCAATAGATATTCTAGTATGATATGACTTGTTTTCTATCTATTTTTAATGAATGGGTCTTTATTTCAAGCATAAATGCATTTTTTAATTAAATGAGAAGAACCAGACTCATTGAAAATTCATGATTTGGGGGCAAACACAAGAAATGTTAATATAGCATTGGGATACTATTGCTGAATTTTAAATCAATAGTTTCTGTTGTTCATAGGGACATCTTAAATAAACTCTGTTCAAATAAATCCTTTTTAATACCATCATGAAAGTCATTCTTTTCATTTTATTTAAGATCTTCCCCCCCATCAACCACTTTCAGGAGACAGGTTAAGTTACTTTTTGAGATACCAGAAACACATAGACCATTTGTCCTTTTGGATTCATTCTCCTTTGTAGAGGATTAAATTACTGAATTAAAAGTGAATCAAATGTCTACATTTCTAGCTAACAATGTTCCCAGAAGTCTGTTCTCTGCAATCTTTATTTTAATTCACTGTTCTTTTTACAGTTATGGAAAAGTTCCTCATAGAGTCTTCCTGAATGCAAAGAATCATAGAAAATTGTCATGAGGGTAGGCTTGAATCTGAAATAAGGATAAATACTAAGAGAAACAGAGTCAACATAGTAAGAGGATCCATGCTCTCTACAGCTTTTTTTTTTTTTATCCAGAGGCTTATTCCCAGACCAAAAAAGTATCTATTTTTTCTGTCATTTTAATACAACTTGAGCTTACAAAATTGAATTTGAGGTAAGCATCCAGATATAGGCACAAACTTATTATCCAAGAAAATAAATTATGCTTCTTGTCCTTCTACTTTGAGTGTTTATTTTTAGCCTAAGATATTCATATTATCTCTCTGCATCGATCAAATTCAACCATCAATGGCTCAATTTTAGAATTTAATTTTCTGTGAAGGCATAGCCTGAGGATAATGCCTTGAGTAATCTATTCCAAGAAAGTGTCTTGGATTTTTCTGTCTTTAAACAATCACTATTTATATCTCTCTTTATTATGAATGATAAATAATAGATCAAAATTTTTAACTTTCCAAAAGAATCTCAAGGACTAAAATATTACCAAAACTTTAACCATATCTGAGAATATAACATTAAAAAATGCAGTTTTCTATTTTATAGAAACACAAATAAACTTTGTTAGTTTCATTAGAAATTACTGTCACAATCACAATAGATTATTGTTAGATGTTTCACCACTTATCACAAAGCAATCCAAAAGCATTAAAATTTTTAGTGAGCAAAGTGAAAGTCTAAAAATGTGAACCATATCTATCTTGGTAAAATACTTCACGGATTATTGAAAAGTTAATGACTCAGTCAACATTTAAGGCTAGTGAACAATTTGGGGTGAGCATTTCCTCTCCTTACCATTTTACTGAAAAAGAACAACTCCAGAATGTCGTTATTTCCCTAAACTGTATATTTTCATTAAGAGCACTGCTTATGCTGTGCTACTTTTGCCCTTATTTGAGAATTTCTATTGAGAAAAGCCTAAAATAGATAATGTGGGAAATATTAAAATGATAGTCTTTGCATTCATCCACACCACACAGACACAACAGAGTCTGTCAAGTGAGTAGCTTCTAGTGTATGACTACTAAAGAAGCATTAGAATGAAAAGAAAGTACAGAAATATATTGGCAAGCAGGCAAGTAGCGTGGTAAATTGATACCAGATTTGATGACAGAAATGCTAAAAAAAAAAAAATCAATGCGAGAAGGTGAAAAAACATGATGAAAAGCAACTCCTGTTTTAATAGAGATATGGATTTTTTATATTCTTATTTACAAACTGGTCACAAACAGGCAACATTATATCAACAAAATAATTGCCCAAATTAAATTATATATAGTGAAGAGGGGGAGAAATTTTAATGCATCTGAACATCTATTGGCTCAGTTTTTGCACAATATACATTAGTCATGGAGTGTCATATGCTCTTATTAACCTCCTGGTGTGAATAATTCTAACACATACCACCAATGGGTGAGTATTTCTCTTACTGCATTTAAATTTCTAGATTGACAGAGAGCTATTGAATACGACTAATGAAAAAGAGGGACAGAATGTAGTGTCCAAAATAAGTACTGAGAGAGTGGAGGCAGAGCAAGATGGTGAAATAAAAGGTTCCACTGATAGTTGCCTCAACAAGAAAAACAATTTAACAACTGTCTACACAGAAAAAAACACCTTCATGAGAACCAAAAATCAGGTGAGCCCTCATAATACCTGGTTTTAACTATGTATTACTGAAAAAGTCATTGAAGAGATAGAAAAACACAGTCCTGAATTGCTAACACCACCTCTCCCCAACCCCAGGCAGAGGAGGCATGGTGCAAAGAGCATCTCTGGGTGTTGAGGGAAGGAGAACACAGCAATCATGAGGCACCGAACTCAGTGCTGTTTTGTTAGCGCAGAAAGGAAAACCAGACAAAACTCAGCTGACAGCCTCCTACGGGGGGAGTGTTTAAAGCAGCCCTCGCCAGAGGGGAATCACCAATCCCAGTGACACAGATTTGAGTGCCTGTGAACACTGCCACCTATGGCTACAGCACTCTGTGTCTTCAGGTAAACTTGAAAGGCGGTCTAAGCCATAAGGACTGCAACTCTTAGGTGAGTCCTAGTGCTGAATTAGGCCCAGAGACAGTGGGCTGAAGGGCACAAAACCTACTGAGACACCAGCTGGGGAGGATAAAGAAGGGTTGGCATCATTGATTCCCTAACCCCAGCTGCACAGCTCATGGCTCCAAAAGAGACCACTTCCACTTGAGGAGAGGAGAAGGAAGAATGGTGAAGACTTTGTCTTGCATCTTGGAAACTAGTTCAGGCAGAGGAAGACGTGGCAACTGTCACAGCTATGGGGCACCCACTCCAGGCCCTAACTCCCCAGCAATATTTCTAGACACACCTTGGGAAAGAAGAGTATCTGGTTCCTTGAAGTAAAGGACCCAGTCCTGGCAGCATTTATCACCTATTAGCTAAAGAGCCCTTGGGCCCTGAATAACCAGCAGTGATACCCAGGTACTATATCAAGGGCCTTGAGTGAGATGCTGACACTTACTGGCTTCCAGTGAGACTCAGTGCATTACCAGCTGTGGTAGATAAGAGTGATATGGTTTGGATCACAAAAATCTCATGATGAATTGTAATCCCCAATGTTGGAGGTGGGACCTGATGGAAAGTGATTGGATTACGGAAATAGCGTTCTTGTGAATGGCTTAGCAACATCCTCTCAGTGCCCTCAGTGCAGTTTCCACGTTAGTGAGTGAGTTATCTCAAGATCTAGTTGTTTTAAAAGTGTGTAGCACCTTCCCCTCTCTCTCAGTTCTTCTCCAACCATGTGAAGTGCTACTACCCCTTTGCCTTCCAACATGACTGTACGTTTCTTGAGGCTTTCTGAGAAGCAGTAGCTGCTAAGCTTCCTATAAAGCCAGTATAACTGAACCAATTAAACATTTTTTCTTTATAAATAACCCAGTCTCTGATATTTATTTATGGCAATGCAAGAATGAACTCACACAGAAAATGGGTATGAGGCGTGGGGCATTGTTACAAAGACCCCTGAAAATGTTGAAGCAACTTTGGAATTGGATAACAGGCAGAGGCTCGAAGAGTGTGGAGGGCTCAGAAGAAGAAAAATGAGGAAAAATTTGGAACTTCCTAGAGACTTGTTAAATGGTTGTGACAAAAATACTGATGGTGATATGGACACAGATGGCCAAGCTGATAAGTTCTTAGAGATGAAGGGCTTATTGGGATCTGGAGCAAAGGTCACCATTATTACGCATTAGCAAAGAAGCTGGCAGCATTGTGCCTGTGCCCTAAGGATCTGTGGAACTTTGAATTTGAGAATAATGATTTCCGGTATTTAGGGGAAGAAATTTCCAAGCAACAAAGCATTCAAGATGTTGCTTTGCTGCTTCTAACAGCCTATGCTCTTATATGTGAGCAAAGAAATGATGTAAAACCAAAACTTATATTTTAAAAGGAAGCAGAGCATACATACAATTTTGAAAATTTTGCAGCCTGGCCATGTGGGAAAAAAAAAAGGGGGGCTCTATTTTCAGGGGAGGAATTTAAGCAGGCTGTATAAATTTGCATAACTTAAAGGCAGCCAATTGCTGATAGCCAAGACAATGAGGAAATCACCTTGAAGGCATGCCAGACACCTTCATGGTAGCCCCTCCCATTACAGGCCCAGAGGTCTAGGAGAAGAGAATGGTTTTGTGGGCTGTGCTAAAAGCCCTGCTGCACTGCACAGCCTCAGGAGACTGCTCTCTGAATCCCAGTATCTCCTGTTAGCTAAATGGGGCTCAGGATGCTGCTTAAGAGAGTCCAAGACATAAGCCTCGATGGTTTCCACATGGGGTTAAGCCTGCAGGTGCACTGAGTGCAAAAGTTGAGACTTGGGAGCCTCTGTCTAGATTTTTAGAAGGTGTATGGAAAAGCCTGGATTTCCAGGCAGAAGCCTGCAGAAGGGGTGGAGCCCTAATGGAGACCCTCTACTTTCACAGTACAAAGGGAAAATGTGGGGTTGGAGCCCAACACAGAGACCCTTCTGGGGCACTCCTTAGTGGAACTGTGAGAAGAAGACCATGATCCTCCACACTCCAGAATGGTAGATCCACCAACAGCTTGAGCCCTGTACCTGGAAAAACCACAAGTATTCAACACCAGTCCATGAGTACCAAAAGCCACAGAGGCAGATCTGCCCAAGTCTTAGGGAGCCCACCCTTTGCACCAGTATTTCCTGGATTTGAGACATGGAGTCCAGTGAGATTATTTTGGAACTTTAAGATTTAATGACTTATCTGCTGTATTTTGGATTTGCATGTTTGGCCAATGTCTCCCTTTTGAATGAGAGTATTTACCCAATGTCTGTAAGACCACTGTATCTTGGAAGTAACTAACTTGTTTTTTTTTTATAGGCTCATAGACAGAAGGGACTAGCCTAGTTTCAGATGAGACTTTGGACTTTGGATTTTTGAGTTAATGCTGGAATGAGTTAAGACACTGGGGGACTGTTGAAAAGGCATGAGTTTGTTTCGAAAAGTGAGAAGAACATGAGATTTGGGAGAGGCCAGGGGCAGAATGATATGGTTTGGTTAAGTGTCTCCACTCAAATCTCATATCTAAATATAGTCCCCAATGTTGGATATGGGGGCTGATGGGAGGTGACTAGATCATGGGGGTGGAGTTCTCATGAATGGTTTAGCACCATCCCCTTGGTGCTGCTCTCATGATAGTGAGTAAGCGAGTTATCAGGAGATCTGATTGTTTTAAAAGTGTGTAGCAGCTCCTTTCTCCCTTGCTCCTTCTCTGGCCATGTGAAATGCCTTTGCCTTCCACCATGATTGTAAGTTTCCTAAGGCCTTCCCAGAAGCAGAAGCTGCTATGCTTCCTGTATGATCGACAGAACCATGAGCCAATTAAAACTGTTTCCTTATAAATTACCCAGTCTCAGACATTTCTTCATAGCATTACAAGAATGGACTAATAAACATGCTGAAATTCCTTCTGCTTGAAAAAAAGCAGAGGGAAAAGGGAAAAAAAAAAAAAGAATGAGATAATGTCCTTTTCAGGGTCATGGATAGAGCTGGAAGCCACTATTCTCAGCAAAGTAATGCAGGAACAGAATACCAAATACCACATG